>JAJHUQ010000037.1:5165000-5172500 GCA_035773235.1 Eospalax fontanierii | reverse complement strand
CCTAACCCTAAACCTAACCCTAACCCAAACCCTAACCCTAACCCTAACCCTAACCCAAACCCTAACCCTAACCCTAACCCAAACATTAACCCTAAACCTATCCCTAACCCAAAAGCTAACCCTAAACCTAACCCTAGCCCAAAACCTAACCCTAAACCTAAAGCTAACACAAACCCTAACCCTAAGCCAAACCCAAACCCAAACCCTAAACCTAAACCTAACCCTAACCCAAACTCTAACCGTAACTCTAACCCTAATCCGAACCCTAACCCTAACCCTAACCCAAACCCTAACCCTAAACCTAACCCTAACCCAAACCCTAACCCTAACCCTAAACCAAGCATTAACCCTAAACCTAACCCTAACCCAAACGCTAACCCTAAATCTAACCCTAGCCCTAAACCTAACCCTAAACCTAACCCTAACACAACCCCTAACCCTAAAGGTAACAAAAACCCTAACCCTAACCCTAACCCTAACCCTAACCCTAACCCTAACACTAACCCTAACACAAACCCTAACCCTAACCCTAACCCTAAGCCTAAGCCTAAATCTACCACTAACACAAACCCTAACCCTAACCCTAACCCTAACCCAAACATTAAACCTAAACCTAACCCTAACCCAAACCCTAACACTAACCCTAACACAAACCCTAACCCTAACCCTAACCCTAAGCCTAAGCCTAAATCTACCACTAACACAAACCCTAACCCTAACCCTAACCCTAACCCTAACCCTAACCCTAACCCGAACCAAAACTCAAACCCTAAACCTAATGCTAACCCTCACCCAAACCCTGACCCTAACACTAAACCTAACCCAAACCCTAAACCTAACCCTAACCCTAACCCAAACCCAAACCCTTACACTAATCCTCACCCTAACCCTAAACCAAAGCCTAAACCGAAACCTAACCCTAACCCAAATCCTCACACTAATCCTATACCTAACACACACCCTAACCCTAACCTTAACCCTAACCCAAATCCAAACCCTAACCCTAACCCTAACACTAACCCAAACCCAAACCCTAACCGTAAACCTAACCCTAACCCTAACCTTAACCCTAACTCTAACCCTAACCCAAACCCTAACCCTAACCCTAAACCTAATCCAAACCCTAACCCTAACCCAAACCTTAACCCTAACCTAACCAAAACCTAACCCTTACACTAACCCTAACCCCAAGCCTAATCCTAAACCAAACCCAAACAATAACCCTAATTCTCAACCTAACCCTAAGCGAAAACCTAACACTAACCCGAACCCAAACCATAACTCTATCCCAAAACCTAACCTTAAACCTAAACCAAACCCAAAACTTAACCCTAACACTAACCCTAACACTAAACCTAACCCTGACCCCAACCCTAACACTAACACTAACCCAAACAAAAACCCTAACCCTAACACAAAACCTAAGCCTAAAACAAACCGTAACCCTATTACTAACCCTAACCATTAACCTAAAAGTAACCCTAACCCAAACACAAACCCTAACCCTAACCCTAACCCTAAACATAAACCAAACCCTAACCGTAACCCTAACACTAACCCTAACGCTAACACAAACACTAACCCTAAACCTAACCCAAACCCAAAAAATAACCGTAACCCTCACCCAAACCATAACCCTAATCCTAACCCTAACCCTAACCCAAACACTAACCGTAACCCTAACCCTAACCCTAACGCTAACACAAACCCTAACCCTATCCCTAACCCTAACCCTAAACTTAAAAGTAACCCTAACACAAACGCAAAACCTAACCCTAACCCTAACCCTAAACATAACCCAAATTCAAACCGTAACCCTAACACTAACCCTAACGCTAACACAAACACTAACCCTAAACCTAACCCAAACCCAAACCATAACCGTAACCCTCACCCAAACCATAACCCTAATCCTAACCCTAACCCTAACCCAAACACTAACCGTAACCCTAACCCTAACCCTAACGCTAACACAAAACCTAACCCTAACCCTAACCCTAACCCTAACCCTAAGCCAAACCCTAACTCTATCACTAACACTAACCCAAACCCAAACCCTAACCCTAAACCTAACCCTAACCCAAACTCTAACCCTAACCCTAACCCAAACCCAAACCCTAAACCTAACCCTAACCCTAAGCCTAACCCTAACCCTAAACCTAAACGTAACCCAAACCCAAACGCAAACCCTAACCCTAACCCTAACCCTAAACCTAACCCTAACCCAAACCCTAACACTAACCCTAACCCAAATATTAAACCTAAACCTAACCCTAACCCAAACCCTAACTCCAACCCTAACACAAACCCTAACCCTAACCCTAACCCTAGCGTAAGCCTAAACCTAACCCTAACAGAAAACCTAACCCTAACCCTAACCCTAACCCTAACCCTAACCCTAACCCAAACTTAAACCCTAAACCTAATGAAAACCCTAACCCAAACCCTATCCATAACCCTAACCCTTATCCAAACCCTAAATCTAACCCTAACCCTAACCTGAACCAAAACCTAAACCTAACCAAAACCCTGATCCTAACACTAACCCTAACCTAAACCCTAAACCTAACCCTAACCCTAACCCAAACCCAAAACCTTACACTAATCCTCACCCTAAACCTAACCCAAACCCAAACCCAAACACTAAATCTAACCCTAACCCTAACCCTAAACCTAACCCAAAGCCTAAAGCGAAACCTAACCCTAACCCAAATCCTCACACTAATCCTAAACCTAACACACACCCTAACCCTAACCTTAACCCTAACCCAAATCCAAACCCTAACCCTAACCCTAACACTAACCCAAACCCAAACCCTAACCGTAAACCTAACCCTAACCCTAACCCTAACTCTAACCCTAACCCAAACCCTAACCCTAACCCTAACCCTAATCCAAACCCTAACCCTAACCCAAACCTTAACCCTAACCAAACCAAAACCTAACACTTACACTAACCCTAACCCCAAGCCTAATCCTAAACCAAACCAAACTACAACCCTAATTCTCAACCTAACCCTAAGCGAAAACCTAACACTAACACTAACCCAAACCATAACTCTATCCCAAAACCTAACCTTAAACCCAAACCAAACCCAAAACTTAACCCTAACACTAACCCTAACACTAAACCTAACCCTGACCCTAACCATAACCCTAACCCTAACCCAAACCCAAACCCTAACCCTAACACAAAACTGAAGATTAAAACAAACCCTAACCCTATCCCTAACCCTAACACTAAACCTAAAAGTAACCCTAACCCTAACCCAAACCCTAAACCTAACCCTAACCCTAAGCCTAAGCCTAACCCTAAACCTAAACGAAAACCAAACCCAAACCCAAACCCAAACCCTAACCCTAACCCTAACCCAAATCCTAACTCTAACCCTAACCCTAACCCAAACCAAAACCCTAACCCTAACCCTAACAATAACGCAAACCCTACCCCTAACCCTAACCCTAACCCAAACCCAAACCCTAACCCTAACCCAAACACAAACCCAAACCCTAACCCTAACCCTAAACATAACCCAAACCCAAACACTAACCCTAAACCTAACCCTTACCCAAACCCTAACCATAACCAGAACCCAAACCATAGCTCTATCCCTAAACCTAACCCTAACCCTAAACCTTACCCTAATCCAAACGCACACCCTAACCCTAACACTAACCCTAACCCTAAACCTAAACCTAACGCAAGCCCTAACACTAACCTTAGCCTAAACTTAACCCTAACCCAAACGCTAAACCTAACCCTAACCCTGACCCTAACCCTAATCCTAACACTAACCCTTACCCAAACACTAACCTTATCGCAAACCCTCACCCTAAACCTAACCTAAACCCTAACCCTAACACTAAACCTAACCCAAACCCAAACCCTAATCCTAACACTAACCCTAACCCTACCCCTAACACTCACCCTACTCCAACCGCCCACCCTAACCCTAACCATAACCCAAACCCAAACCCTAACCCTAACCAAAACCCTAACCCATCCTCTACCCGTACCCTAACCCTAACACTAAACATAATACTAAACAAACCCCTAAACCTATACCTAACCCTTACCCTAACCCAAACAATAACCCTAAAACTAACCCTAACCCAAACCCTAACCCTAAACCTAACCCTAACCCAAACCCTAACCCTAACCCTAACCCTAACCCAAACCCTAACCCTAACCCTAACCCAAACATTAACCCTAAACCTATCCCTAACCCAAAAGCTAACCCTAAACCTAACCCTAGCCCAAAACCTAACCCTAAACCTAAAGCTAACACAAACCCTAACCCTAAGCCAAACCCAAACCCAAACCCTAAACCTAAACCTAACCCTAACCCAAACTCTAACCGTAACTCTAACCCTAATCCGAACCCTAACCCTAACCCTAACCCAAACCCTAACCCTAAACCTAACCCTAACCCAAACCCTAACCCTAACCCTAAACCAAACATTAACCCTAAACCTAACCCTAACCCAAACGCTAACCCTAAATCTAACCCTAGCCCTAAACCTAACCCTAAACCTAACCCTAACACAAACCCTAACCCTAAAGGTAACAAAAACCCTAACCCTAACCCTAACCCTAACCCTAACCCTAACCCTAACACTAACCCTAACACAAACCCTAACCCTAACCCTAACCCTAAGCCTAAGCCTAAATCTACCACTAACACAAACCCTAACCCTAACCCTAACCCTAACCCAAACATTAAACCTAAACCTAACCCTAACCCAAACCCTAACACTAACCCTAACACAAACTCTAACCCTAACCCTACCCCTAAGCCTAAGCCTAAATCTACCACTAACACAAACCCTAACCCTAACCCTAACCCTAACCCTAACCCTAACCCGAACCAAAACTCAAACTCTAAACCTAATGCTAACCCTAACCCAAACCCTGACCCTAACACTAACCCTAACCCAAACCCTAAACCTAACCCTAACCCTAACCCAAATCCAAACCCTTACACTAATCCTCACCCTAACCCTAAACCAAAGCCTAAACCGAAACCTAACCCTAACCCAAATCCTCACACTAATCCTAAACCTAACACACACCCTAACCCTAACCTTAACCCTAACCCAAATCCAAACCCTAACCCTAACCCTAACACTAACCCAAACCCAAACCCTAACCGTAAACCTAACCCTAACCCTAACCTTAACCCTAACTCTAACCCTAACCCAAACCCTAACCCTAACCCTAAACCTAATCCAAACCCTAACCCTAACCCAAACCTTAACCCTAACCTAACCAAAACCTAACCCTTACACTAACCCTAACCCCAAGCCTAATCCTAAACCAAACCCAAACAATAACCCTAATTCTCAACCTAACCCTAAGCGAAAACCTAACACTAACCCGAACCCAAACCATAACTCTATCCCAAAACCTAACCTTAAACCTAAACCAAACCCAAAACTTAACCCTAACACTAACCCTAACACTAAACCTAACCCTGACCCTAACCCTAACACTAACCCTAACCCAAACAAAAACCCTAACCCTAACACAAAACCTAAGCCTAAAACAAACCCTAACCCTATTACTAACCCTAACCATTAACCTAAAAGTAACCCTAACCCAAACACAAACCCTAACCCTAACCCTAACCCTAAACATAACCCAAACCCTAACCGTAACCCTAACACTAACCCTAACGCTAACACAAACACTAACCCTAAACCTAACCCAAACCCAAACCATAACCGTAACCCTCACCCAAACCATAACCCTAATCCTAACCCTAACCCTAACCCAAACACTAACCGTAACCCTAACCCTAACCCTAACGCTAACACAAACCCTAACCCTATCCCTAACCCTAACCCTAAACCTAAAAGTAACCCTAACACAAACGCAAACCCTAACCCTAACCCTAACCCTAAACATAACCCAAACCCAAACCGTAACCCTAACACTAACCCTAACGCTAACAAAAACACTAACCCTAAACCTAACCCAAACCCAAACCATAACCGTAACCCTCACCCAAACCATAACCCTAATCCTAACCCTAACCCTAACCCAAACACTAACCGTAACCCTAACCCTAACCCTAACGCTAACACAAACCCTAACTCTATCTCTAACCCTAACCCTAAACCTAAAAGTAACACTAACCCAAACGCAAACCCTAACCCTAACCCTAACCCTAAACACAACCCAAACCCTAACCGTAACCGTAACACTAACCCTAACGCTAACACAAACACTAACCCTAAACCTAACCCAAACCCAAACCATAACCGTAACCCTCACCCAAACCATAAACCTAATCCTAAACCTAACCCTAACCCAAACACTAACCGTAACCCTAACCCTAACCCTAACGCTAACACAAACCCTAACCCTAACCCTAACCCTAACTCTAACCCAAACCCTAACTCTAACCCTAACCCTAACCAAACCCAAACCCTAAACCTAACCCTAACCCTAAGCCTAACCCTAACCCTAACCCTAAACGTAACCCTAACCCAAACGGAAACCCTAACCCTAACCCTAACCCTAACCCTAACGCAAATACTAACCGTAACCCTAACCCTAACGCTAACACAAACCCTAACCCTAACCCTAACCCAAACCCTAACTCTAACCCTATCCCTAACCCAAACCAAAACCCTAACCCTAACCCTAACAATAACGCAAACCGTAACCCTAACCCTAACCCTAACCCAAACCCAAACCCTAACCCTAACCCGAACCCTAACCCAAACACAAACCCAAACCCTACCCGTAAACCTAACCCTAACCCTAACCCTAACCCTAACCCTAAACCTAACCGAAACCCTAAACCTAAACCTAATCCAAACCCTAACCCTAACCCAAACCTTAACCCTAACCAAACCAAAACCTAACCCTTACACTAAACCTAACCCCAAGCCTAATCAAAAAAGCAAACCCAAACAATAACCCTAATTCTCAAACTAATGCTAAGCGAAAACCAAACCCTAACTCTAACCGTAACCCTAACCCTAACACTAACCCAATCCCAAACCCTAACCATAAACCTAACCCTAACCCTAATCCAAACCATAACTTTATCTAAAAACCTAGGCTTAAACCTAAACCAAAGCCAAAACTTAAGCCTAACACTAACCCTAACACTAAGCCTAACCCTGACCCTAACCCTAACCCTAACCCTAACCCAAACACAAACCCTAACCCTAACACAATACCTAACCCTAAAACAAACCCTAACCCTATCCCAAACCCTAACCCTAAACCTAAAAGTAACCCTAACCCAAACGCAAACCCTAACACTAACCCTAACCCTAACCCTAACCCAAAACCTAACCGTAACCCTAACCCTAAACCTAACGCTAACACAAACCCTAACCCTAAACCTAACCCAAACCCAAACCATAACCGTAAGCCTCACCCAAACCATAACCCTAATCCTAACCCTAACCCTAACCCAAACCCTAACCGTAACCGTAACCCTAACCCTAACGCTGACACAAAGCCTAACCCTAACCCTAACC
>JAJHUQ010000037.1:5147500-5152500 GCA_035773235.1 Eospalax fontanierii | reverse complement strand
CTAACCCAAACGCTAACCCTAAACCTAACACTAGCCCAAAACCTAACCCTAAACCTAACCCTAACACAAACCCAACCCTAACCCAAACCCAAACCCAAACCCTAAACCTAACCCTAACCCTAACCCAAAATCTAACCGTAACTCTAAACCTAACCCTAACCCTAACCCTAAACCTAACACTAACCCTAACCCTAACCCTAATTCTAACCCTAACCCTAACACTAACACAAATATTAAACCTAAACCTTACCCTATCCCTATCCCTAACACTATCTCTAACACAAACCCTACCCCTAACACTACCCCTAAGCCTAATCCTAAACCTTACCAGAACACAAACCCTAACCCTAACCCTAACCCAAAGTCAAACCCTAAACCTAATGCTAACCCTAGCCCAAACCCTATCCCTAACCCTAACCCTTATCCAACCCCTAAATCTAACCCTAACCCTACCCCGAACCAAACCCTAAACCTTACCCCAACCCTGACCCTAACACTAACCCTAACCCAAACCCTAAACCTAACCCTAACCCTAACCCAAACATTAACCCTAAACCTAACGCTAACCCTAACGCTAACCATAAACCTAACCCTAACCCTAACCCAAACCCTAACCCTAACCCTAACCTTAACCCAAACCCTAACCCTAATCCTAACCTTAACCCAAATCTAAACCCTAACCCTAACCCTAACTCAAACCCTAACCCTAACCCTAACACTAACCCTAACCCTAAACCTAACGCTAACCCTAACCCAAACCAAACCCTAACTCAAACCCTAAACCTAACCCTAACCGTAACATTAACCCTAACCGAAACCAAAGCCTAACCTTAACCCTAACCCAAACCCAAAACCTTACACTAATCCTCACCCTAACCCTAACCAAAACCCAAACCCAAACACTAAATCTAACCCTAACCCTAACCCTAACCCTAACCCAAAGCCTAAACCGAAACCTAACCCTAACCCAAATCCTCACACTAATCCTAAACCTAACATACATCCTAACCCTAACCTTAACCCTAACCCAAATCCAAACCCTAACCATAACCCTAACACTAACCCAAACCCAAACCCTAACCCTAACCCTAACCCAAACCCTAACCCTAACCCTAACCCTAATCCAAACCCTAACCCTAACCCAAACCTTAACCCTAACCAAACCAAAACCTAACCCTTACACGAACCCTAACCCCAAGCCTAATCCTAAACCAAACCCAAATATTAACCCTAATTCTCAACCTAACCCTAAGCGAAAACCTAACACTAACCCTAACCCAAACCATAACTCTATCCCAAAACCTAACCTTAAACCTAAACCAAACCCAGAACTTAACCCTAACACTAACCCTAACACTAAACCTAACCCTGACCCTAACCCTAACCCTAACTCAAACCCAAACCCAAACCCTAAACCTAACACAAAACCTAACCCTAAAACAAACCCTAACCCTATCCCTAACCCTAACCCTAAATCTAAAATTAACCCTAACCCTAAAGCAAACCCTAACCCTAACCCTAACCCAAACCCAAACCCTAACCCTAAACCTAACCCTAACCCAAACCCAAACCCAAACCCTAATCCTAACCCTAAAAATAACCCAAACCCAAACCCTAACCCTAAACCTAACCCTTACCCAAACCATAACCATAACCAGAACCCAAACCCTAACTCTATCCCTAAACCTAACCCTAACCCTAAACCTTACCCTAATCCAAACGCACACCCTAACCCTAACCCTAACCCTAACCCTAACCCTAAACCTAACCCAAGCCCTAACACTAACCTTAGCCTAAACTTAACCCTAACCAAAACGCTAACCTAACCCTAACCCTAACCCTAACTCTAATCCTAACACTAACCTTTACCCAAACACTAAACTTATCGCAAACCCTCACCCTAAACCTAACCTTAACCCTAACCCTAACCCTAACACTAAACCTAACCCAAACCCAAACCCTAATCCTAACAGTAACCCTAACCCTAACCCTAACACTCACCCTAAACCAAACGGAAACCCTAACCCTAACCCTAACCCTAATTCAAACCCTAACCCTAAACCTAACTCTAATACAAACCCTAACCCTAACCCTAACCCTAACCCAAACCCAAACCCTAACCCTAACCATAACCCTAACCCATCCTCTACCCGTACCCTAACCCTAACACTAAACCTAACACTAAACAAACCTCTAACCCTATACCTAACCCTTACCCTAACCCAAACATTAACCCTAAAACTAACCCTAAACCAAACCCTAACCCTAAACCTAACCCTAACCCAAACCCTAACCCTAACCCTAAACCTAACCCAAACCCTAACACTAACCCTGACCCAAACATTAACCCTAAACCTAACCCTTACCCAAACGCTAAGCCTAAACCTAACCCTAGCCCAAATCCCAACCCCAAACCTAAACCCAACACAAACACTAACCCTAACCCAAACCCAAACCCTAAACCTAACCCTAACCCTAACCCAAACTCTAACCGTAACTCTAACCCTAACCCTAACCCTAAACCTAACCCAAACCCTAACCCTAACCCTAACCCAAACATTAACCCTAAACCTAACCCTAACCCTAACACTAAACCTAACCGTAAACCTAACCCTAACCCTAACCCAAACCAAACCCTAAGTCAAACCCTAAACCAAACCCTAACCCTAACATTACCCCTAACAGAAACCAAACCCTAACCTTAACCCTAACCCAAACCCAAACCCTTACACTAATCCTTACCCTAACCCTAACCCAAACCCAAACCCAGACTCTAAATCTAACCCTAACCCTAACCCTAACCCTAAACCAAAGCCTAAACCGAAACCTAACCCTAACCCAAATCCTCACACTAATCCTAAACCTAACATACAACCTAACCCTAACCTTAACGCTACCCCAAATGCAAACACTAACCCTAACCCTAACACTAACCCAAACCCAAAACCTAACCGTAAACCTAACCCTAACCCTAACCCTAACCCTAACCCTAACCCTAACCGAAACCCTAACCCTAACCGTAATCCAAACCCTAACCCTAACCCAAACCTTAACCCTAACCAAACCAAAACCTAACCCTTACACTAACCCTAACCCCAAGCCTAATCCTAAACCAAACCCAAACAATAACCTAATTCTCAACCTAACCCTAAGCGAAAACCTAACACTAACCTTAACCCAAACCATAAATCTATCCCAAAACCTAACCTTATACCTAAACCAAACCCAAAACTTAACCCTAACACTAACCCTAACACTAAACCTAACCCTGACCCTAACCCTAACCGTAACCCTGACCCAAACCCAAACCCTAACCCTAACACAAAACCTAACCCTAAAACAAACCCTAACCCTATCCCTAACCCTAACCCTAAACCTAAAAGTAACCCTAACCCAAACGCAAACCCTAACACTAACCCTAACCCTAAACCTAACCCAAAACCTAACCGTAACCCTAAACCTAACACTAACGCTAACAAAAACCCTAACCCTAAACCTAACCCAAACCCAAACCATAACCGTAACCCTCACCCAAACCATAACCCTAATCCTAACCCTAACCCTAACCCAAACCCTAACCGTAACCCTAACCCTAACCCTAACGGTAACACAAATCCTAACCCTAACCCTAACCCTAACCCTAACCCTAACCCTAACCCTAACCCTAACCCAAACCCAAACCCTAACTCTAATCCTCACCCTAATCCTAACTCTAACCCTAACCCTAATCCTAACCCTAACCCTAACCCATACACTAACCCTAACCCTAACCCTAACCCTAACCCAAACCCAAACCCTAACTCTAACCCTAACCCTAACCCTAACCCTAACCCTAACCCTAACCCTAATCCTAAGCCTAAACCTAACCTTAACCCTAAACTAAATCAAACCCTAACCCTAACCCTAACCTTAACCCTAACCCTAACCCTAACCATAACCAAAAACCCAACCCTAACTCTAACCCTAACCCAAACCCTAAACCTTACCCTAACCCTAATCCTAACCCTAACCCTAACCCATACACTAACGCTAATCCTAACCCTAAACCTAACCCAGAACCTAACCCTAACCCAAACCCTAAACCTTACCCTAACCCTAATCCTAACCCTAACCCTAACCCAAACCCAAAACCTAACCCTAACCTTAACCCTAACCCTAATCCAAACCTAAACCCTAACACTAACCCTAACCCTGACCCTAACCCGAAACCTAACTCTAACCTTAACCCTAACACTAACCCTAAAACTATTCCTAACCCTAACCATAACCATAACCATAACCCTAACACAAACCCTTACCCTAACCATAACCCTAAACCAACTCTAAGCCTAACCATAACCCGAACCCTAACCCTAAACATAAGCCTAACCCAAACCCAAACAATAACCCTAAGCTTAATCCTAACCCTAACCCTAACCCTAACACAACCCCTAACCCTAACCCAACAACTAACCCTAAACCTAACCCAAACCCTAACCCTAACCCAAACAGTAACCCTAAACATAACCCTAAACCTTACCCTAAATCAAACCGAAACCCTAACCCTAACGCAAACCCTGACCCTAACCCTAACCCTAACGCTGACCATAACCCAAAGCCTAAACCTAACCCTAACACTAACGCTAACCCAAACCCTAACCTTAAACCTAACGCTAATCCTAACGCTAACTCTAAACCTAACCCTAACCTACACACTATCCCTAATCCTAACCCTAAACCTAATCCAAAACCAAACCCTAACCCTAACCCTAACCCTTACACAAACCCTAAACCTGACCCAAACCCTAACCCAAACCCTAACCCTAACAGTACCCTAACCCAAACCCTAACCTTAACCTTGACCCTATCCCTAACCCAAACCCTAAACCTAACCCTAACCCTAACCCCAACCCTAACCGAAACCCTAAACCTAACCCTAACCCAAACCATAACCCTAATCCTAAACCTAACCCTAACCCACACACTAACGCTATTGCTAACCCTAAACCTAACCCAAAACC
>JAJHUQ010000037.1:5130000-5132500 GCA_035773235.1 Eospalax fontanierii | reverse complement strand
AACCCAGACTCTAAATCTAACCCTAACCCTAACCCTAACCCTAAACCAAAGCCTAAACCGAAACCTAACCCTAACCCAAATCCTCACACTAATCCTAAACCTAACACACAACCTAACCCTAACCTTAACGCTACCCCAAATCCAAACACTAACCCTAACCCTAACACTAACCCAAACCCAAAACCTAACCGTAAACCTAACCCTAACCCTAACCCTAACCCTAACCCTAACCCTAACCGAAACCCTAACCCTAACCGTAATTCAAACCCTAACCCTAACCCAAACCTTAACCCTAACCAAACCAAAACCTAACCCTTACACTAACCCTAACCCCAAGCCTAATCCTAAACCAAACCCAAACAATAACCTAATTCTCAACCTAACCCTAAGCGAAAACCTAACACTAACCTTAACCCAAACCATAAATCTATCCCAAAACCTAACCTTATACCTAAACCAAACCCAAAACTTAACCCTAACACTAACCCTAACACTAAACCTAACCCTGACCCTAACCCTAACCGTAACCCTGACCCAAACCCAAACCCTAACCCTAACACAAAACCTAACCCTAAAACAAACCCTAACCCTATCCCTAACCCTAACCCTAAACCTAAAAGTAACCCTAACCCAAACGCAAACCCTAACACTAACCCTAACCCTAAACCTAACCCAAAACCTAACCGTAACCCTAAACCTAACACTAACGCTAACAAAAACCCTAACCCTAAACCTAACCCAAACCCAAACCATAACCGTAACCCTCACCCAAACCATAACCCTAATCCTAACCCTACCCCTAACCCAAACCCTAACCGTAACCCTAACCCTAACCCTAACGGTAACACAAAACCTAACCCTAACCCTAACCCTAACCCTAAACTTAACCCTAACTCAAACTCTAACCCTAACTCTAACCCCAACCCTAACCCTAACCCTAACCCTAACCCTAATCCTAACCCTAACTCTAACCCATACACTAACCCTAACCCTAACCCTAACCCTAACCCAAACCCAAACCCTAACTCTAACCCTAACCCTAACCCTAACCCTAACCCTAACCCTAACCCTAATCCTAAGCCTAAACCTAACCTTAACCCTAAACTAAATCAAACCCTAACCCTAACCCTAACCTTAACCCTAACCCTAACCCTAACCATAACCAAAAACCCAACCCTAACTCTAACCCTAACCCTAACCCTAACCCTAACCCTAATCCTAACCCTAACCCTAACCCATACACTAACGCTAATCCTAACCCTAAACCTAACCCAGAACCTAACCCTAACCCAAACCCTAAACCTTACCCTAACCCTAATCCTAACCCTAACCCTAACCCAAACCCAAACCCTAACCCTAACCTTAACCCTAACCCTAATCCAAACCTAAACCCTAACACTAACCCTAACCCTCACCCTAACCCGAAACCTAACTCTAACCTTAACCCTAACACTAACCCTAAAACTATTCCTAACCCTAACCATAACCATAACCATAACCCTAACACAAACCCTTACCCTAACCATAACCCTAAACCAACTCTAAGCCTAACCCTAACCCGAACCCTAACCCTAAACATAAGCCTAACCCAAACCCAAACAATAACCCTAAGCTTAATCCTAACCCTAACCCTAACCCTAACACAACCCCTAACCCTAACCCAACAACTAACCCTAAACCTAACCCAAACCCTAACCCTAACCCAAACAGTAACCCTAAACATAACCCTAAACCTTACCCTAAATCAAACCGAAACCCTAACCCTAACGCAAACCCTGACCCTAACCCTAACCCTAACGCTGACCATAACCCAAAGCCTAAACCTAACCCTAACACTAACGCTAACCCAAACCCTAACCTTAAACCTAACGCTAATCCTAAAGCTAACTCTAAACCTAACCCTAACCTACACACTATCCCTAATCCTAACCCTAAACCTAATCCAAAACCAAACCCTAACCCTAACCCTAACCCTTACACAAACCCTAAACCTGACCCAAACCCTAACCCAAACCCTAACCCTAACAGTACCCTAACCCAAACCCTAACCTTAACCTTGACCCTATCCCTAACCCAAACCCTAAACCTAACCCTAACCCTAACCCCAACCCTAACCGAAACCCTAAACCTAACCCTAACCCAAACCATAACCCTAATCCTAAACCTAACCCTAACCCACACACTAACGCTATTGCTAACCCTAAACCTAACCCAAAACCAAACCCTAACCCTAACCCTAACCCTAACCCTAACCCTAACACTAACCCTAACCCTAACCCTAACCCTAACCCAAATCATAATCCTAATCCTAACCCTAACCCTAACCCACACACTAATGCTTCCTAACCCTAAACCTAACCCAGAACCTAAACCTAACCCAAACCCTAAACCTAAACATAACCCTAAACCTTACCCTAAACCAAACCGAAACCTTAACCCTAACGCAAACACTGACCCTAACCCTAACCCTAACGCTAACCCTAACCCAAAGCCTAAAACT
>JAJHUQ010000037.1:5112500-5120000 GCA_035773235.1 Eospalax fontanierii | reverse complement strand
AAGCCTAAATCTACCACTAACACAAACCCTAACCCTAACCCTAACCCTAACCCTAACCCTAAGCCTAACCCAAACTCAAACCCTAAACCTAATGCTAACCCTAACCCAAACCCTATCCCTAACCCTAACCCTTATCCAAACCCTTAATCTAACCCTAACCCTAACCCGAACCAAAACTTAAACCTAACCCAAACCCTGACCCTAACACTAACCCTAACCCAAACCCTAAACCTAACCCTAACCCTAACCCAAACCCAAACCCTTACACTAATCCTCACCCTAACCCTAACCCAAAGCCTAAACCGAAACCTAACCCTAACCCAAATCCTCACACTAATCCTAAACCTAACACACACCCTAAACCTAACCTTAACCCTAACCCAAATCCAAACCCTAACCCTAATCCTAACACTAACCCAAACCCAAACCCTAACCGTAAACCTAACCCTAACCCTAACCCTAACCCTAACTCTAACCCTAACCCAAACATTAACCCTAACCCTAACCCTAACCCTAACCCTAATCCAAACCCTAACCCTAACCCAAACCTTAACCCTAACCAAACCAAAACCTAACCCTTACACTAACCCTAACCCCAAGCCTAATCCTAAACCAAACCTAAACAATAACCCTAATTCTCAACCTAACCCTAAGCGAAAACCTAACACTAACCCGAACCCAAACCATAACTCTATCCCAAAACCTAACCTTAAACCTAAACCAAACCCAAAACTTAACCCTAACACTAACCCTAACACTAAACCTAACCCTGACACTAACCCTAACCCTAACCTTAACCCAAACAGAAACCCTAAACCTAACACAAAACCTAAGCCTAAAAGAAACCCTAACCCTATCCCTAACCCTAACCCTTAACCTAAAAGTAACCCTAACCCAAACGCAAAACCTAACCCTAACCCTAACCCTAAACATAACCCAAACCCTAACCGTAACCCTAACACTAACCCTAACGCTAACAAAACCCTAACCCTAAACCTAACCCAAACCCAAACCATAACCGTAACCCTCACCCAAACCATAACCCTAATCCTAACCCTAACCCTAACCCAAACACTAACTGTAACCCTAACCCTAACCCTAACGCTAACACAAACCCTAACTCTATCCCTAACCCTAACCCTAAACCTAAAAGTAACACTAACCCAAACGCAAACCCTAACCCTAACCCTAACCCTAAACACAACCCAAACCCTAACCGTAACCCTAACACTAACCCTAACGCTAACACAAACACTAACCCTAAACCTAACCCAAACCCAAACCATAACCGTAACCCTCACCCAAACCATAAACCTAATCCTAACCCTAACCCTAACCCAAACACTAACCGTAACCCTAACCCTAACCCTAACGCTAACACAAACCCTAACCCTAACCCTAACCCTAACCCTAACCAAAACCCTAACTCTAACCCTAACCCTAACCCAAACCCAAACCCTAAACCTAACCTAACCCTAAGCCTAACCCTAACCCTAACCCTAAACGTAACCCTAACCCAAACGGAAACCCTAACCCTAACCCTAACCCTTACCCTAACACAAATCCTAACCGTAACCCTAACCCTAACGCTAACACAAACCCTAACCCTAACCCTAACCCAAACCCTAACTCTAACCCTAACCCTAACCCAAACCAAAACCCTAACCCTAACCCTAACAATAACGCAAACCGTAACCCTAACCCTAACCCTAACCCAAACCCAAACCCTAACCCTAACCCTAACCCTAACCCAAACACAAACCCAAACCCTACCCGTAAACCTAACCCTAACCCTAACCCTAACCCTAACCCTAACCCTAATCGAAACCCTAAACCTAATCCTAATCCAAACCCTAACCCTAACCCAAACCTTAACCCTAACCAAACCAAAACCTAACCCTTACACTAAACCTAACCCCAAGCCTAATCAAAAAAGCAAACCCAAACAATAACCCTAATTCTCAAACTAATCCTAAGCGAAAACCAAACCCTAACTCTAACCCTAACCCTAACCCTAACACTAACCCAATCCCAAACCCTAACCATAAACCTAACCCTAACCCTAATCCAAACCATAACTTTATCCAAAAACCTAACCTTAAACCTAAACCAAACCCAAAACTTAACCCTAACACTAACCCTAACACTAAACCTAACCCTGACCCTAACCCTAACCCTAACCCTAACCCAAACACAAACCCTAACCCTAACACAATACCTAACCCTAAAACAAAACCTAACCCTATCCCTAACCCTAACGCTAAACCTAAAAGTAACCCTAACCCAAACGCAAACCCTAACACTAACCCTAACCCTAACCCTAACCCAAAACCTAACCGTAACCCTAACCCTAAACCTAACGCTAACACAAACCCTAACCCTAAACCTAACCCAAACCCAAACCATAACCGTAAGCCTCACCCAAACCATAACCCTAATCCTAACCCTAACCCTAACCCAAACCCTAACCGTAACCGTAACCCTAACCCTAACGCTGACACAAAGCCTAACCCTAACCCTAACCCTAACCCTAAAGCAAACCATAAATCTAACCCTAACCCTAACCCAAACCCAAACCCTAACCCTAACCCTAACCAAAACTCTAACCCATCCTCTACACGTAACCTAACCCTAACACTAAACCTAATACTAAACAAACCCCTAACCCTATACCTAACCCTTACCCTAAACCAAACATTAACCCTAAAACTAACCCTAACCCAAACCCTAACCCTAAACCTAACCCTAACCCAAACCCTAACCCTAACCCTAACCATAACCCTAACCCAAACATTAACCCTAACCCTAATCCAAACATTAACCCTAAACATAACCCTAACCCAAACGCTAACCCTAAACCTAACCCTAGCCCAAAACCTAACCCTAAACCTAACCCTAACACAAACCCTAACCCTAACCCAAACCCAAACCCAAACCCTAAACCTAAACCTAACCCTAACCCAAACTCTAACCGTAACTCTAAACCTAACCCGGCCCCTAACCCTAAACCTGACACTAGCCCAAACCCTAACACTAACCCGAACCCTAACCCTAAACCTAACCCTAACCCAAACATTAAACCTAAACCTAACCCTAACCCAAACCCTAACACTAAACCTAACACAAACACTAACCCTAACCCTAACCCTAAGCCTAAGCCTAAATCTACCCCTAACACAAACCCTAACCCTAACCCTAACCCTAACCCTAACCCTAACCCTAACCCTAACCCAAACTTAAACCCTAAACCTAATGCTAACCCTAACCCAAACCTTATCCCTCACCCTAACCCTTATCCAAACCCTAAATCTAACCCTAATCCTAACCCGAACCAAAACCTAAACCTAACCCAAACCCTGACCCTAACACTAACCCTAACCCAAACCCTAAACCTAACCCTAACCCTAACCCAAACCCAAACCCTTACACTAATCCTCACCCTAAACCTAACCCAAACCCAAACCCAAACACTAAATCTAACCCTAACACTAACCCTAAACCTAACCCAAAGAATAAACCGAAACCTAACCCTAAACCAAATCCTCACACAAATCGTAAACCTAACACACACCCTAACCCTAACCTTAACCCTAACCCAAATCCAAACCCTAACCCTAACCCTAACACTAACCCAAACCCAAACCCTAACCGTAAACCTAACCCTAACCCTAACCATAACCCTAACTCTAACCCTAACCCAAACCCTAACCCTAACCCTAACCCTAATCCAAACCCTAACCCTAACCCAAACCTTAACTCTAACCAAACCAAAACCTAACCCTTACACTAACCCTAACCCCAAGCCTAATCCTAAACCAAACCAAACTATAACCCTAATTCTCAACCTAACCCTAAGCGAAAACCTAACACTAACCCTAACCCGAACCATAACTCTATCCCAAAACCTAACCTTAAACCTAAACCAAACCCAAAACTTAACCCTAACACTAACCCTAACACTAAACCTAACCCTGACCCAAACCCTAACCCTAACCCTAACCCAAACCCAACCCCTAACCCTAACACAAAACTTAAGCCTAAAACAAACCCTAACCCTATCCCTAACCCTAACACTAAACCTAAAAGTAACCCTAACCCTAACCCAAACCCTAAACCTAACCCTAACCCTAAGCCTAACAGTAACCCTAAACCTAAACGTAACCCAAACCCAAACCCTAACCCTAACCCTAACCTTAACCCTAACCCAAACCCTAACTCTAACCCTAACCCTAACCCAAACCAAAACCCTAACCCTAACCCTAACAATAACGCAAACCCTACCCCTAACCCTAACCCTAACCCAAACCCAAATCCTAACCCTAACCCTAACCCTAACCCAAACACAAACACAAACCCAAACCCTAACCCTAACCCTAAACATAACCCAAACCCAAACACTAACCCTAAACCTAACCCTTACCCAAACCCTAACCATAACCAGAACCCAAACCATAGCTCTATCCCTAAACCTAACCCTAACCGGAAACCTTACCCTAATCCAAACGCACACCCTAACCCTAACACTAACCCTAACCCTAAACCTAAACCTAACCCAAGCCCTAACACTAACCTTAGCCTACACATAACCCTAACCCAAACGCTAAACCTAACCCTAACCCTAACCCTAATCCTAACACTAACCCTTACCCAAACACTAACCTTATCGCAAACCCTCACCCTAAACCTAACCTAAACCCTAACCCTAACCCTAACCCTAACACTAAACCTAACCCAAACCTAAACCCTAATCCTAACACTAACCCTAACCCTAACCCTAACACTCACCCTAAACCAAACGGAAACCCTAACCCTAACCCTAACCCTAAACCTAACCCCAACCCAAACCCAAACCCTAACCCTAACCAAAACCCTAACCCATCCGCTACCCGTACCCTAACCCTAACAGAAAACATAATACTAAACAAACCCCTAACCCTATACCTAACCCTTATCCTAACCCAAACATTAACCCTAAAACTAACCCTAACCCAAACCCTAACCCTAAACCTAACCCTAACCCAAACCCTAATCCTAACCCTAACCCTAACCCTAACCCAAACCCTAACCCTAACCCGAACCCAAACATTAACCCTAAACCTATCCCTAACCCAAACGCTAACCCTAAACCTAACCCTAGCCCAAAACCTAACCCTAAACCTAAAGCTAACACAAACCTTAACCCTAACCCAAACCCAAACCCAAACCCTAAACCTAAACCTAAACCTAACCCAAACTCTAACCGTAACTCTAACCCTAATCCGAACCCTAACCCTAACCCTAACCCAAACCCTAATCCTAACCCTAACCCTAACCCTAACCCAAACCCTAACCCTAACCCTAAACCAAACATTAACCCTAAACCTAACCCTAACCGAAACGCTAACCCTAAATCTAACCCTAGCCCTAAACCTAACCCTAAACTTAACCCTAACACAAACCCTAACCCTAACCCTAACCCTAACGGTAACAAAAATCCTAACCCTAACCCTAACCCTAACCCTAACCCTAACACAAAACCCTAACACTAACCCTAATCCTAACCCAAACCCAAACCCTAACCCTAACCCTAACAATAACGCAAACCCTAACCCTAACCCTAACCCTAACACAAACCCAACCATTAACCCTAACACAAAACTTAAGCCTAAAACAAACCCTAACCCTATCCCTAACCCTAACACTAAACCTAAAAGTAACCCTAACCCTAACCCAAACCCTAAACCTAACCCTAACCCTAAGCCTAACACTAACCCTAAACCTAAACGTAACCCAAACCCAAACCCTAACCCTAACCCTAACCCTAACCCTAACCCAAACCCAAACCCTAACTCTAACCCTAACCCTAACCCAAACCAAAACCCTAACCCTAACCCTAACAATAAAGCAAACCCTACCCCTAACCCTAACCCTAACCCAAACCCAAATCCTAACCCTAACCCTAACCCTAACCCAAACACAAACCCAAACCCAAACCCTAACCCTAACCCTAAACATAACCCAAACCCAAACACTAACCCTAAACCTAACCCTTACCCAAACCCTAACCATAACCAGAACCCAAACCATAGCTCTATCCCTAAACCTAACCCTAACCCTAAACCTTACCCTAATCCAAACGCACACCCTAACCCTAACACTAACCCTAACCCTAAACCTAAACCTAACCCAAGCCCTAACACTAACCTTAGCCTAAACTTAACCCTAACCCAAACGCTAAACCTAACCCTAACCCTAACCCTAAACCTAATCCTAACACTAACCCTTACCCAAACACTAACCTTATCGCAAACCCTCACCCTAAACCTAACCTAAACCCTAACCCTAACCCTAACCCTAACACTAAACCTAACCCAAACCCAAACCCTAATCCTAACACTAACCCTAACCCTAACCCTAACACTCACCCTAAACCAAACGGAAACCCTAACCCTAACCCTAACCCTAAACCTAACCCCAACCCAAACCCAAACCCTAACCCTAACCAAAACCCTAACCCATCCTCTACCCGTACCCTAACCCTAACAGTAAACATAATACTAAACAAACCCCTAACCCTATACCTAACCCTTATCCTAACCCAAACATTAACCCTAAAACTAACCCTAACCCAAACCCTAACCCTAAACCTAACCCTAACCCAAACCCTAATCCTAACCCTAACCCTAACCCTAACCCAAACCCTAACCCTAACCCTAACCCAAACATTAACCCTAAACCTATCCCTAACCCAAACGCTAACCCTAAACCTAACCCTAGCCCAAAACCTAACCCTAAACCTAAAGCTAACACAAACCTTAACCCTAACCCAAACCCAAACCCAAACCCTAAACCTAAACCTAAACCTAACCCAAACTCTAACCGTAACTATAACCCTAATCCGAACCCTAACCCTAACTCTAACCCAAACCCTAACACTAACCCTAAACCTAACCCTAACCCAAAGCCTAACCCTAACCCTAAACCAAACATTAACCCTAAACCTAACCCTAACCCAAACGCTAACCCTAAATCTAACCCTAGCCCTAAACCTAACCCTAAACTTAACCCTAACACCAACCCTAACCCTAACCCTAACCCTAACGGTAACAAAAACCCTAACCCTAACCCTAACCCTAACCCTAACCCTAACCCTAACGCAAAACCCTAACACTAACCCTAATCCTAACCCAAACCCAAACCCTAACCCTAACCCTAACAATAACGCAAACCCTAACCCTAACCCTAACCCTAACCCAAACACAAACCCTAACCCTAACAAAAAACCTAAGCCTAAAACAAACCCTAACCCTAACCCAAACCCTAACCCAAACATTAAACCTAAACCTAACCCTAACACAAACCCTAACACTAACCCAAACACAAACCCTAACCCTAACCCTAACCCTAAGCCTAAGCCTAAATCTACCACTAACACAAACCCTAACCCTAACCCTAACCCAAAACCAAACCCTAACCCTAACAAAAAACCTAAGCCTAAAACAAACCCTAACCCTAACCCAA
>JAJHUQ010000037.1:5100000-5107500 GCA_035773235.1 Eospalax fontanierii | reverse complement strand
AACCCTAACCCTAACCCTAACGGTAACAAAAACCCTAACCCTAACCCTAACCCTAACCCTAACCCTAACCCTAACACAAAACCCTAACACTAACCCTAATCCTAACCCAAACCCAAACCCTAACCCTAACCCTAACAATAACGCAAACCCTAACCCTAACCCTAACCCTAACCCAAACCCAAACCCTAACCCTAACAAAAAACCTAAGCCTAAAACAAACCCTAACCCTAACCCAAACCCTAACCCAAACATTAAACCTAAACCTAACCCTAACACAAACCCTAACACTAACCCAAACACAAACCCTAACCCTAACCCTAACCCTAAGCCTAAGCCTAAATCTACCACTAACACAAAACCTAACCCTAACCCTAACCCTAACCCTAACCCTAACCCAAACTCAAACCCTAAACCTAATGCTAACCCTAACCCAAACCCTATCCCTAACCCTAACCCTTATCCAAACCCTTAATCTAACCCTAACCCTAACCCGAACCAAAACCTAAACCTAACCCAAACCCTGACCCTAACACTAACCCTAACCCAAACCCTAAACCTAAACCTAACCCTAACCCAAACCCAAACCCTTACACTAATCCTCACCCTAACCCTAACCCAAAGCCTAAACCGAAACCTAACCCTAACCCAAATCCAAACCCTAACCCTAATCCTAACACTAACCCAAACCCAAACCCTAACCGTAAACCTAACCCTAACCCTAACCCTAACCCTAACTCTAACCCTAACCCAAACACTAACCCTAACCCTAACCCTAACCCTAATCCAAACCCTAACCCTAACCCAAACCTTAACCCTAACCAAACCAAAACCTAACCCTTACACTAACCCTAACCCCAAGCCTAATCCTAAACCAAACCTAAACAATAACCCTAATTCTCAACCTAACCCTAAGCGAAAACCTAACACTAACCCGAACCCAAACCATAACTCTATCCCAAAACCTAACCTTAAACCTAAACCAAACCCAAAACTTAACCCTAACACTAACCCTAACACTAAACCTAACCCTGACCCTAACCCTAACCCTAACCTTAACCCAAACAGAAACCCGAAACCTAACACAAAACCTAAGCCTAAAACAAACCCTAACACTATCCCTAACCCTAAACCTTAACCTAAAAGTAACCCTAACCCAAACGCAAAACCTAACCCTAACCCTAACCCTAAACATAACCCAAACCCTAACCGTAACCCTAACACTAACCCTAACGCTAACACAAACACTAACCCTAAACCTAACCCAAACCCAAACCATAACCGTAACCCTCACCCAAACCATAACCCTAATCCTAACCCTAACCCTAACCCAAACACTAACCGTAACCCTAACCCTAACACTAACGCTAACACAAACCCTAACTCTATCCCTAACCCTAACCCTAAACCTAAAAGTAACACTAACCCAAACGCAAACCCTAACCCTAACCCTAACCCTAAACACAACCCAAACCCTAACCGTAACCGTAACACTAACCCTAACGCTAACACAAACACTAACCCTAAACCTAACCCAAACCCAAACCATAACCGTAACCCTCACCCAAACCATAAACCTAATCCTAAACCTAACCCTAACCCAAACACTAACCGTAACCCTAACCCTAACCCTAACGCTAACACAAACCCTAACCCTAACCCTAACCCTAACCCTAACCCAAACCCTAACTCTAACCCTAACCCTAACCCAAACCCAAACCCTAAACCTAACCCTAACCCTAAGCCTAACCCTAAACGTAACCCTAACCCAAACGGAAACCCTAACCCTAACCCTAACCCTAACCCTAACCCTAACGCAAATCCTAACCGTAACCCTAACCCTAACGCTAACACAAACCCTAACCCTAACCCTAACCCAAACCCTAACTCTAACCCTAACCCTAACCCAAACCAAAACCCTAACCCTAACCCTAAGAATAACGCAAACCGTAACCCTAACCCTAACCCTAACCCAAACCCAAACCCTAACCCTAACCCTAACCCTAACCCAAACACAAACACAAACCCTACCCGTAAACCTAACCCTAACCCTAACCCTAACCCTAACCCTAACCGAAACCCTAAACCTAACCCTAATCCAAACCCTAACCCAAACCCAAACCTTAACCCTAACCAAACCAAAACCTAACCCTTACACTAATCCTAACCCCAAGCCTAATCAAAAAAGCAAACCCAAACAATAACCCTAATTCTCAAACTAATCCTAAGCGAAAACCAAACCCTAACTCTAACCCTAACCCTAACCCTAACACTAACCCAATCCCAAACCCTAACCATAAACCTAACCCTAACCCTAATCCAAACCATAACTTTATCCAAAAACCTAACCTTAAACCTAAACCAAACCCAAAACTTAACCCTAACACTAACCCTAACACTAAACCTAACCCTGACCCTAACCCTAACCCTAACCCTAACCCAAACACAAACCCTAACCCTAACACAATACCTAACCCTAAAACAAACCCTAACCCTATCCCAAACCCTAACCCTAAACCTAAAAGTAACCCTAACCCAAACGCAAACCCTAACACTAACCCTAACCCTAACCCTAACCCAAAACCTAACCGTAACCCTAACCCTAAACCTAACGCTAACACAAACCCTAACCCTAAACCTAACCCAAACCCAAACCATAACCGTAAGCCTCACCCAAACCATAACCCTAATCCTAACCCTAACCCTAACCCAAACCCTAACCGTAACTGTAACCCTAACCCTAACGCTGACACAAAGCCTAACGCTAACCCTAACCCTAACCTGAACCGAAACCATAAATCTAACCCTAACCCTAACCCAAACCCAAACCCTAACCCTAACCCTAACCAAAACTCTAACCCATCCTCTACCCGTAACCTAACCCTAACACTAAACCTAATACTAAACAAACCCCTAACCCTATACCTAACCCTTACCCTAAACCAAACATTAACCCTAAAACTAACCCTAACCCAAACCCTAACCCTAAACCTAACCCTAACCCAAACCCTAACCCTAACCCTAACCATAACCCTAACCCAAACATTAACCCTAACCCTAATCCAAACATTAACCCTAAACATAACCCTAACCCAAACGCTAACCCTAAACCTAACCCTAGCCCAAAACCTAACCCTAAACCTAACCCTAACACAAACCCTAACCCTAACCCAAACCAAAACCCAAACCCTAAACCTAAACCTAACCCTAACCCAAACTCTAACCGTAACTCTAAACCTAACCCGAACCCTAACCCTAAACCTGACACTAACCCAAACCCTAACCCTACCCCGACCCCTAACCCTCACCCTACCCCTAACCCAAACATTAAACCTAAACCTAACCCTAACCCAAACCCTAACACTAAACCTAACACAAACCCTAACCCTAACCCTAACCCTAAGCCTAAGCGTAAATCTACCCCTAACACAAACCCTAACCCTAACCCTAACCCTAACCCTAACCCTAACCCTAACCCAAACTTAAACCCTAAACCTAATGCTAACCCTAACCCAAACCTTATCCCTCACCCTAACCCTTATCCAAACCCTAAATCTAACCCTAACCCGAACCCGAACCAAAACCTAAACCTAACCCAAACCCTGACCCTAACACTAACCCTAACCCAAACCCTAAACCTAACCCTAACCCTAACCCAAACCCAAACCCTTACACTAATCCTCACCCTAAACCTAACCCAAACCCAAACCCAAACACTAAATCTACCCCTAACACTAACCCTAAACCTAACCCAAAGCCTAAACCGAAACCTAACCCTAAACCAAATCCTCACACTAATCGTAAACCTAACACACACCCTAACCCTAACCTTAACCCTAACCCAAATCCAAACCCTAACCCTAACCCTAACACTAACCCAAACACAAACCCTAACCGTAAACCTAACCCTAACCCTAACCATAACCCTAACTCTAACCCTAACCCAAACCCTAACCCTAACCCTAACCCTAATCCAAACCCTAACCCTAACCCAAACCTTAACTCTAACCAAACCAAAACCTAACCCTTACACTAACCCTAACCCCAAGCCTAATCCTAAACCAAACCAAACTATAACCCTAATTCTCAACCTAACCCTAAGCGAAAACCTAACACTAACCCTAACCCGAACCATAACTCTATCCCAAAACCTAACCTTAAACCTAAACCAAAACCAAACCTTAACCCTAACACTAACCCTAACACTAACCCTAACCCTGACCCTAACCCTAACCCTAAGCCTAACCCAAACCCAACCCCTAACCCTAACACAAAACTTAAGCCTAAAACAAACCCTAACCCTATCCCTAACCCTAACACTAAACCTAAAAGTAACCCTAACCCTAACCCAAACCCTAAACCTAACCCTAACCCTAAGCCTAACACTAACCCTAAACCTAAACGTAACCCAAACCCAAACCCTAACCCTAACCCTAACCCTAACCCTAACCCAAACCCTAACTCTAACCCTAACCCTAACCCAAACCAAAACCCTAACCCTAACCCTAACAATAACGCAAACCCTACCCCTAACCCTAACCCTAACCCAAACCCGAATCCTAACCCTAACCCTAACCCAAACACAAACCCAAACCCAAACCCTAACCCTAACCCTAAACATAACCCAAACCCAAACACTAACCCTAAACCTAACCCTTACCCAAACCCTAACCATAACCAGAACCCAAACCATAGCTCTATCCCTAAACCTAACCCTAACCCTAAACCTTACCCTAATCCAAACGCACACCCTAACCCTAACACTAACCCTAACCCTAAACCTAAACCTAACCCAAGCCCTAACACTAACCTTAGCCTAAACTTAACCCTAACCCAAACGCTAAACCTAACCCTAACCCTAACCCTAACCCTAATCCTAACACTAACCCTTACCCAAACACTAACCTTATCGCAAACCCTCACCCTAAACCTAACCTAAACCCTAACCCTAACCCTAACCCTAACACTAAACCTAACCCAAACCCAAACCCTAATCCTAACACTAACCCTAACCCTAACCCTAACACTCACCCTAAACCAAACGGAAACCCTAACCCTAACCCTAACCCTAAACCTAACCCCAACCCAAACCAAAACCCTAACCCTAACCAAAACCCTAACCCATCCTCTACCCGTACCCTAACCCTAACAGTAAACATAATACTAAACAAACCCCTAACCCTATACCTAACCCTTATCCTAACCCAAACATTAACCCTAAAACTAACCCTAACCCAAACCCTAACCCTAAACCTAACCCTAACCCAAACCCTAATCCTAACCCTAACCCTATCCCTAACCCAATCCCTTCCCCTAACCCTTACCCAAACATTAACCCTATACCTATCCCTAACCCAAACGCTATCCCTAAACCTAACCCTAGCACAAAACCTAAACCTAAACCTAAAGCTAACACAAACCTTAACCCTAACCCAAACCCAAACCCAAACCCTAAACCTAAACCTAAACCTAACCCAAACTCTAACCGTAACTATAACCCTAATCCGAACCCTAACCCTAACCCTAACCCAAACCCTAACCCTAACCCTAACCCTAACCCTAACCCAAACCCTAACCCTAACCCTAAACCAAACATTAACCCTAAACCTAACCCTAACCCAAACGCTAACCCTAAATCTAACCCTAGCCCTAAACCTAACCCTAAACTTAACCCTAACACAAACCCTAACCCTAACCCTAACCCTAACGGTAACAAAAATCCTAACCCTAACCCTAACCCTAACCCTAACCCTAACCCTAACACAAAACCCTAACACTAACCCTAATCCTAACCCAAACCCAAACACTAACCCTAACCCTAACAATAATGCAAACCCTAACCCTAACCCTAACCCTAACACAAACCCAACCCCTAACCCTAACACAAAACTTAAGCCTAAAACAAACCCTAACCCTATCCCTAACCCTAACACTAAACCTAAAAGTAACCCTAACCCTAACCCAAACCCTAAACCTAACCCTAACCCTAAGCCTAACACTAACCCTAAACCTAAACATAACCCAAACCCAAACCCTAACCCTAACCCTAACCCTAACCCTAACCCAAACCCAAACCCTAACTCTAACCCTAACCCTAACCCAAACAAAAACCCTAACCCTAACCCTAACAATAACGCAAACCCTACCCCTAACCCTAACCCTAACCCAAACCCAAATCCTAACCCTAACCCTAACCCTAACCCAAACACAAACCCAAACCCAAACCCTAACCCTAACCCTAAACATAACCCAAACCCAAACACTAACCCTAAACCTAACCCTTACCCAAACCCTAACCATAACCAGAACCCAAACCATAGCTCTATCCCTAAACCTAACCCTAACCCTAAACCTTACCCTAATCCAAACGCACACCCTAACCCTAACACTAACCCTAACCCTAAACCTAAACCTAACCCAAGCCCTAACACTAACCTTAGCCTAAACTTAACCCTAACCCAAACGCTAAACCTAACCCTAACCCTAACCCTAACCCTAATCCTAACACTAACCCTTACCCAAACACTAACCTTATCGCAAACCCTCACCCTAAACCTAACCTAAACCCTAACCCTAACCCTAACCCTAACACTAAACCTAACCCAAACCCAAACCCTAATCCTAACACTAACCCTAACCCTAACCCTAACACTCACCCTAAACCAAACGGAAACCCTAACCCTAACCCTAACCCTAAACCTAACCCCAACCCAAACCCAAACCCTAACCCTAACCAAAACCCTAACCCATCCTCTACCCGTACCCTTACCCTAACAGTAAACATAATACTAAACAAACCCCTAACCCTATACCTAACCCTTATCCTAACCCAAACATTAACCCTAAAACTAACCCTAACCCAAACCCTAACCCTAAACCTAACCCTAACCCAAACCCTAATCCTAACCCTAACCCTAACGCTAACCCAATCCCTAACCCTAACCCTAACCCAAACATTAACCCTAAACCTATCCCTAACCCAAACGCTAACCCTAAACCTAACCCTAGCCGAAAGCCTAAGCGTAAACCTAAAGCTAACACAAACCTTAACCCTAACCCAAACCCAAACCCAAACCCTAAACCTAAACCTAAACCTAACCCAAACTCTAACCGTAACTCTAACCCTAATCCGAACCCTAACCCTAACCCTAACCCAAACCCTAACCCTAACCCTAAACCTTACCCTAACCCAAACCCTAACCCTAACCCTAAACCAAACATTAACCCTAAACCTAACCCTAACCCAAACGCTAACCCTAAATCTAACCCTAGCCCTAAACCTAACCCTAAACTTAAACCTAACACAAACCCTAACCCTAACCCTAACCCTAACGGTAACAAAAACCCTAACCCTAACCCTAACCCTAACACTAACCCTAACCCTAACACAAAACCCTAACACTAACCCTAATCCTAACCCAAACCCAAACCCTAACCCTAACCCTAACAATAACGCAAACCCTAACCCAAACCCTAACCCAAACATTAAACCTAAACCTAACC
>JAJHUQ010000037.1:5072500-5075000 GCA_035773235.1 Eospalax fontanierii | reverse complement strand
AACATTAAACCTAAACCTAACCCTAACCCGAACCCAAACCCTGACCCTAACTCTAACCCTAACGCAAACCCTAACCCTAAACCTAAACCTAAACCAAACCCTAACCCTAAACGTAACCCTAAACCTTACCCTAACCCAAACCGAAACTCTAACAGTAAGCCAAACCCTGACCCTTACCCTAACCCTAACCCTAACCCAAACCCTAAACCTAACCCTAACCATAACCCGAACCCTAACCCTAAACCTAACCCTAACCCAAACACTAACCCTAACCCTAACCCTAAACTTAACCAAAACCCAAACCCTAAACCTAACCCTAACCCAATCCATAATCCTAAACCTAACCCTAACCCTAACATACACACTAACCCTAATCATAACCCTAAACCTAACCCTAACACAAACCCTAACCCTAACCCTAACAGAAACCCAAACCCTAACCCTAAACCTAACCAAAACCCTAACCCTAACCCTAACCCAAACCAAACCCTAACCCTAACCCTAACCCTAACCCTAATCCAAAACCTAACCTTAAACCTAACGTTAACCCTAACGCTAACCCTAAACCTAACCGTAACCCAAAGACTAACCCTAAACCTAACCCAAAACCAAACCCTAACCTTAAACCTAACCCTAAACCTAACTCTTACACAAACCCTAAACCTGACCCAAACCCTAACACAAACCCTAACCCTAACCCTAACCTAACTCAAACCCAAACCTTGAACTTAACCCTATCCCTAAACCAAACCCTAAATATAACCCTAACCCTAACCTTAACCCAAACCCTAAACCTAACCCTAAACCAAACCATAATCCTAACCCTAACCCTAACCCAAACCCTAACCCTAACCCTAACCCAAACCCAAACACTAAACCTAACCCTAATCCTAAACCTAACCCAAACCCTAAACCTAAACCTAACCTTAACCCAAACCCTAACCATAACCAGAATCCAAACTATAACACTAACTCTAAACCAAAACCTAACCGTAAACCTAACCCTAACTCACATGCACACCCTAACCCTAACCCTAACCCTAACCCTAACACAAACCCTAATCCAAACCCAAAACCTAACCCTAACCTAACCCTAACCCAAACCCTAAACCTAACCCTAATCCTAATGCAAACCAAACCCTAACACTAACCCTAACCCTAAACCTAACCCTAATCCAAACCCAAACCCTAACCCTATTCCTAACCGTAACCCAAAACCTAACCATAACCAGAACATAACTCTATCCCTAAACCTAACCCTAACCCTAAACCTAACCCTAACCCAAACGCACACCCTAACCCTAACCCTAACCCTAACCCTAACCCAAACCCTAACCCTAAGCTTAAACTAAACCTAACGCTAACCCAAACGGTAACGCTAACCCTAACGCTAACCGTAACCTAATCCTAAACCTAACCTTAAGCCAAATCCTAAACGTATCGAAAACCCTCACGCTAAACCTAACCTAAACACTAACCCTAACCCTAACACTAACCCTAAGCCAAACAGAACCCTAATCCTAACACTAACCCTAACCCTAACCCTAACCCTAACCCTAAACCTAACCCAAACCCTAACCCTGACCCTAACACTAACCCTAACGCTAACACAAACCCTAACACTAAACCTAACCCAAACCCAAACCATAACCGTAACCCTCACCCAAACCATAACCCTAATCCTAACCCTAACCCTAACCCAAACACTAACCGTAACCCTAACCCTAACCCTAACGCTAACACAAACCCTAACCCTAACCCTAACCCTAACCCAAACCCTAACTCTAAACCTAACACTAACCCAAACCCAAACCCTAACCCTAAACCTAACCCTAACCCAAACTCTAACCCTAACCCTAACCCAAACCCAAACCCTAAACCTAACCCTAACCCTAAGCCTAACCCTAACCCTAAACCTAAACGTAACCCTCACCCAAACGCAAACCCTAACCCTACCCCTACCCCTAACCCTAACCCAAATCCTAACCGTAACCCTAACCCTAACGCTAACACAAACCCTAACCCTAACCCTAACCCAAACCCTAACACTAACCCTAACACAAACCCTAACCCTAACCCTAACCCTAAGCCTAAGCCTAAATCTACCACTAACACAAACCCTAACCCTAACCCTAACCCTAACCCTAACCCTAACCCTAACCCTAAGCCTAACCCAAACTCAAACCCTAAACCTAATGCTAACCCTAACCCAAACCCTATCCCTAACCCTAACCCTTATCCAAACCCTTAATCTAACCCTAACCCTAACCCGAACCAAAACCTAAACCTAACCCAAACCCTGACCCTAACACTAACCCTAACCCAAAACCTAAACCTAACCCTAACCCTAACCCAAACCCAAACCCTTACACTAATCCTCACCCTAACCCTAACCCAAAGCCTAAACCGAAACCTAACCCTAACCCAAATCCTCACACTAATCCTAAACCTAACACACACCCTAAACCTAACCTTAACCCTAACCCAAATCCAAACCCTA
>JAJHUQ010000037.1:5027500-5040000 GCA_035773235.1 Eospalax fontanierii | reverse complement strand
TAATCCTAACCCAAAGCTTAACACTAACCCTAACCCTAATCAAAACCCTAACTCTAACACAAAACCTAACCCTAATCCAAACCCAAACGCAAAACCTAACCCTAACCCTAACCCTAAGACTTACCCACACCCAAACACTAACCCTAACCCCAACATTAACCCTAACCCAAACAAACCCTAATCCTAACCCTAATCCAAACCCAAACCCTAACCCTAACTCTAACCCTAATCCTAACCCAAACCCTAAATCTAATCTTAACCCTAACCCTAACCCTAATCCTAACCCAAACCCTAACTCTAACCCTAACGCTAACCCTAACCCAAACCCTAACCCTAACCCTAACCCTAAACCTAAGCCTAACCCAAACCCAAACACTAACCCTAAGCCTAATCCTAACCCTAACCCTAACCCAAACCCAAACCCTAACTCTAAATTTAACCCTAAACTTAACCCTAAACTTAAGCCAAACCCTAACCATAACCCTACACCAAACACTAACCCTAACCCTTAGCCTAAACCCTAACTTCAACCATAACATTATCCCTAAGCCTAAGCCTAAACCTTACCCTTACCCAAACACTTACCCTTACCTTTACCCTAACCCTAAACTTAAACCTAACCCTAACCCAAAACCTAACCCTAACCCTAACCCAAAACAAACTCTAACCGTAACCCTAACCCTAACCCTAACCCTAACCTAACCCAAACCCTAACCCAAACACTAACCCTCACCCTAAGCCTAACCCCTAACCCCTAACCCTAACCCTAACCTTAACCCTAAACCTAAACCTAAACCTAACCCTAAACCAAACCCTAACCCTAACCATAACCATAACCCTAACCCTAAGCCTAACCCTAACACTAACCCAAACCCTAACCCTAACCTTAACCCTAACCCTAATCCAAACCTAAACCCTAACACTAACCCTAACCCTGACCCTAACCCGAAACCTAACTCTAACCTTAACCCTAACACTAACCCTAAACCTATTCCTAACCCTAACCATAACCATAACCCTAACCCTAACACAAACCCTTACCCTAACCATAACCCTAAACCAACTCTAAGCCTAACCCTAACCCTAACCCTAACCCTAAACATAAGCCTAACCCAAACCCAAACACTAACCCTAAGCTTAATCCTAACCCTAACCCTAACCCTAACACAACCCCTAACCCTAACCCAACAACTAACCCTAAACCTAACCCAAACCCTAACCCTAACCCAAACAGTAACCCTAAGCATAACCCTAAACCTTACCTAAACCATACCGAAACCCTAACCCTAACGCAAACCCTGACCCTAACCATAACCCTAACGCTGACCATAACCCAAAGCCTAAACCTAACCCTAACACTATCGCTAACCCAAACACTAACCTTAAATCTCACGCTAATCCTAACGCTTACTCTAAACCTAACCCTAACCTACACACTATCCCTAATCCTAACCCTAAACCTAATCCAAAACCAAACCCTAACCCTAGCCCTAACCCTTACACAAACCCTAAACCTGACCCAAACCCTAACCCAAACCCTAACCCTAACAGTACCCTAACCCAAACCCTAACCTTAACCTTGACCCTATCCCTAACCCAAACCCTAAACCTAACCCTAACCCTAACCCCAACCCTAACCGAAACCCTAAACCTAACCCTAACCCAAACCATAATCCTAATCCTAAACCTAACCCTAACCCACACACTAACGCTATTCCTAACCCTAAACCTAACCCAAAACCAAACCCTAACCCTAACCCTAACCCTAATCCTAACACTAACCCTAACCCTAACCCTAACCCTATCCCAAACTCAAACCCTAACCCAAATCATAATCCTAATCCTAACCCTAACCCTAACCCACACACTAACGCTTCCTAACCCTAAACCTAACCCAGAACCTAAACCTAACCCAAACCCTAACCCTAAACATAACCCTAAACCTTACCCTAAACCAAACCGAAACCTTAACCCTAACGCAAAAACTGACCCTAACCCTAACCCTAACGCTAACCATAACCCAAAGCCTAAAACTAACCCTAACCCTAACGCTAACCCAAAACCTAACCTTAAACCTAACGCTAACCCTAACGCTAACTCTAAACCTAACCCTAACCTAAACACTATCCCTAACCCTAACCCTAAACCTAAGCCAAAACCAAACCCTAACCCTAACCCTAACCCTTACACAAACCCTAAACCTGACCCAAACCCTAACCCAGACCCTAACCCTAACCCTACCCTTACCCAAACCCTAAACTTAACTTTGACCCTATCCCTAACCCAAACCCTAAACCTAACCGTAACCCTAACCCTAACTGAAACCCTAAACCTAACCGCAAACCAAACCATAATCCTAACCCTAAACCTAACCCAAAATCAAACCCTAAACCTAACCCTAACCCAAATCATAATCCTGATCGTAACCCTAATCCTAACTCACACCCTAACCCTAATCCTAAACCTAACACTAACGCTAACCCTAACCCTAACCCAAACCCAAACCCTAACCCTAACCCTAACCCAAACCCTAACCCTAATCCTAAGCCTAAACCTAACCTTAATCCTAACGCAAATCAAACCCTAACCCTAACCCTAACCACAACCGTAACCCGAACCCTAACCCTAACCCAAAACCCAACCCTAACTCTAACCCTAACCTTAACCCTAACCCTAATCCTAACCCTAACCCAAACCCAAACCCTAATCCTAGCCCTAATCCTAACCCAAACCTTAACACTAACCCTAACCCTAACCCTAACCCTAACTCTAACACAAAACCTAACCCTAATCCAAACCCAAACGCAAACCCTAACCCTAACCCTAACCCTAAGACTTACCCACACCCAAACACTAACCCTAACCCCAACATTAACCCTAACCCAAACAAACCCTAATCCTAACCATAATCCAAACCCAAACCCTAACCCTAACTCTAACCCTAATCCTAACCCAAACCCTAAATCTAATCTTAACCCTAACCCTAACCCTAATCCTAACCCAAACCCTAACTCTAACCCTAACGCTAACCCTAACCCAAACCCTAACCCTAACCCTAACCTTAAACCTAAGCCTAACCCAAACCCAAACACTAACCCTAAGCCTAATCCTAACCCTAACCCTAACCCAAACCCAAACCCTAACCCTAAATTTAACCCTAAACCTAACCCTAAACTTAAGCCAAACCCTAACCATAACCCTACACCAAACACTAACACTAACCCTTAGCCTAACCCCTAACTTCAACCATAACATTAACCCTAACCCTAAACCTAAACCTAACCCTAACCCAAACTCTAACCCTAACCTTAACCCTAACCCTAAACTTAAACCTAACCCTAACCCAAAACCTAACCCTAACCCTGACCCAAAACAAACTCTAACCGTAACCCTAACCCTACCCCTAACCCTAACCTAAACCAAACCCTAACACTAACCCTAACCCAAACACGAACCCTCACCCTAAGCCTAACCCCTAACCCCTAACCCTAACCCTAACCCTAACCCTAAACCTAAACCTAAACCTAACCCTAAACCAAACCCTAACCCTAACCATAACCATAACCCTAACCCTAAGCCTAACCCTAACACTAACCCTAACACTAACCCTAACCCTAACCCTAACCCTTTCCCTAATCGTAACCCTAAACCAAAACCTAACCCTAACCATAACCCTAACCCAAACCCAAACACTAATCATGACCCTAACCCAAACCCTAAACCTAACCTGAACTAAATCCCTAACACTAACACTAACCCTAACCCAAACCCTAAAACTAACCCTAACCCTAAACCTAACCCAAACCCTAACATGAAACCTAACCCTAACTCTAACACTAACCCTAACCCTAACCCAAACTCTAAACCTAACACTAACCCTAACCCTAAACCTAAACCAAACCCTAACCCTAACCCAAACCCTAACCCTAACCCTAACCCTAACCCTAAACCTAACACTAACCCTAACCCTAACATTCTCCCAAACCCAAACCTAACCCTAACACTAACATTAACACTAACCTAAAAGCAAACCCTAATCCTAAACCTAATCCACACCCAAACCATCACGCTAACTCTAACCCTAAACCTAACCCAAACCCTAAATCTAACCTTAATCCTAACCCTAACTCTAACCCTATTAATAAACCTAACAATAACCCTAACCCTAACCCTAACCCTAACCCCAACCCAAAACGTTACTCTAACCCTAACCCTAACCACACCCTAACCCTAAACCTAAACCTAAAAATAAACCTAAACCTAACCCTAACCCAAACCTAACCCTAAACCAAACCCAAACACTAACACTAAGCCTAACCCTAAGCCTAACCCTAACCCTAACCCCTAACCCCTAACCCTAACCCTAAACCTAAACCTAAACCTAACCCTAAACCATACCCTAACACTAACCCTAACCATAACCCTAACCCTAAGCCTAACACTAACACTAACCCTAACCCTAACACTCTCCCAAACCCAAAGATAACCCTAACCGTAACCCTAACCCAAACCCAAACCCTAATCATGACCCTAACCAAAACCCTAATCCTAACCTGAACTAAAATCCTAACACTAACCCTAACCCTAACTCAAAAACTAAAACTAACCCTAACCCTAAACCTAACCCAAACCCTAACATGAACCCTAACCCTAACTCTAACACTAACCCTAACCCTAACCCAAAAGCTAAACCTAACACTAACCCTAACCCTAACCCTAAACCAAACCCTAACCCTAACCCAACCCCTAACTCTAAACCTAACCCTAACCCAAACCTTAACCCTAACACTAACCCTAACCCTAACACTCTCCCAAACCCAAAGATAACCCTAACCGTAACCCTAACCCTAACCCAAACCCAAACCCTAACCCTAACCCTAACACTAAACCGAATTCTAACCCTAAGCCAAACCAAACCCTAACCCTAACTCTATCCCTAACCCCAACCCTTACTCTAAACCTAATCTGAACCGTAACACTAACCGAAACCCAAACCCAAACCCAATCCCTAACCCTAACCTTAACCCAAACCCTAACCCAAACCCAAAACCTAATCCTAACCCTAATCCAAACCCAAACCCTAACACTAACCCTAACCCTGACCCTAACCCAAACCCTAAATCTAACCTTAACCCTAACCCTAACGCTAAACCTATCCCTAACCCTAAACATAACCATTACCTAACCCTAAAACAAACCCTTACCCTAACCCTAACCCTAAACGAAAACCTAAGCCTAACCCTAAACCTAACCCTAACCCTAACCCTAACCCTAACCCTAACCCTAACCCAAACCCAAAGCCTAACCCTAACCCAAACCCTAACCCTAACCCTAACCTAAACCCTAACCCTAACACAAACCCGAATCCTGACCCTAACCCTAACCCTAACCCTAACACTAAACCTAACTCTACCCTAACCGAAACGAAACCCTAACCCTAACCCTATCCCTAACCCCAACACTAACAATAACCCTAACCCTAACCCTAACACTAACCCAAACCCTAACCCTAAACCTATCCCTAACCCAAACCCTAAACCTAACCCTAACCCTAACCCTAACCAAACCATAAACCTAACCCTAAACTTAACCCTAACCCCAATCCTAACCCTAACACTAACCCTAACACAAAACCTAACCCTAACCCTAACCCTAATCTTAACCCAAACCCTAACCGTAACACTAACCCTAACCATAACACTCACCCAAACCCAAACCTAACCCTAACCCTAACCCTAACCCTAACCCTAACCCTAACCCTAACCCAAACCCTAACCCTAAACCTAACCCAAACCCAAACATTAAACCTAAACCTAACCCTAACCCAAACCCAAACCCTAACCCTAACTCTAACCCTAACGCAAACCCTAACCCTAACCCTAAACCTAAACCAAACCCTAACCCTAAACGTAACCCTAAACCTTACCCTAACCCAAACCGAAACTCTAACAGTAAGCCAAACCTGACCCTAACCATAACCCTAACCCTAACCCAAACCCTAAACCTAACCCTAACCGTAACCCGAACCCTAACCCTTAACCTAACCCTAACCCAATCACTAACCCTAACCCTAACCCTAAACCTAACCAAAACCCAAACCCTAACCCTAACCCTAACCCAATACATAATCCTAATCCTAACCCTAACCCTAACATACACACTAACCCTAATCATAACCCTAAACCTAACCCTAACACAAACCCTAACCCTAACCCTAACAGAAACCCAAACCCTAACCCTAAACCTAACCAAAACCCTAACCCTAACCCTAACCCAAACCAAACCCTAACCCTAACCCTAACCCTAACCCTAATCCAAAACCTAAACTTAAACCTAACGTTAACCCTAACGCTAACCCTAAACCTAACCGTAACCCAAAGACTAACCCTAAACCTAACCCAAAACCAAACCCTAACCTTAAACCTAACCCTAAACCTAACTCTTACACAAACCCTAAACCTGACCCAAACCCTAACACAAACCCTAACCCTAACCCTAACCTAACTCAAACCTAAACCTTAAACTTAACCCTATCCCTAAACCAAACCCTAAATCTAACCCTAACCCTAACCTTAACCCAAACCCTAAACCTAACCCTAACCCAAACCATAACCCTAACCCTAACCCTAACCCAAACCCTAACCCTAACCCTAACCCAAACCCAAACACTAAACCTAACCCTAATCCTAACCCTAACCCAAACCCTAAACCTAAACCTAACCCTAACCCAAACCCTAACCATAACCAGAATAAAAAATATAACACTATCTCTAAATCTAACCCTAACCCTAAACCTAACCCTAACTCACACGCACACCCTAACCCTAACCCTAAACCTAACCCTAACACAAACCCTAACCCTAACCCTAACCCTAACCCTAACCCTAACCCTAATCCTAACACAAACCCTAACCCTAACCCTAACCCTAACCTTAACCCTAACCCAAACCCTAACACTAACCCTAACCCTAATCCAAACCCTAACTCTTAACCTAACCCTATCCCAAACCCAAACCCTAACCCTAACCCTAACCCTAACCCAAACACTAACCCTAACCCTAACCCTAACCCAAACCCAAACACTAAACATAACCCTAATCCTAACCCAAACCCAAACCCTAAACCAAACCCTAACCCTAACCCAAAACCTAACAATTACCAGAATCTAAACTATAACACTATCCCTAAACCTAACCCTAACAGTAAACCTAACACTAACCCAAACGCACACCCTAATTCTAACCCTAACACAAACCCTAACCCAAACCCAAACCCTAACCCTAACCTAACCCTAACCCAAACCCTAACCCTAACCCTAATCCTAACGCAAACCAAACCCTAACACTAACCCTAACCCTAAACCTAACCCTAATCCAAACCCAAACCCTAACCCTATTCCTAACCGTAACCCAAAACCTAACCATAACCAGAACATAACTCTATCCCTAAACCTCACCCTAACCCTAAACCTAACCCTAACCCAAACGCACACCCTAACCCTAACCCTAACCCTAACCCTAACCCAAACCCTAACCCTAACCTTAAACTAAACTTAACCCTAACCCAAACGGTAACCCTAAACCTAACGCTAACCCTAACCTAATCCTAAACCAAACCTTAAGCCAAATCCTAAACTTATCGAAAACCCTCACGCTAAACCTAACCTAAACACTAACCCTAACCCTAACACTAACCCTAAGCCAAACAGAACCCTAATCCTAACACTAACCCTAACCCTAACCCTAAAACTCACCCTAACACAAACAGAAACACTAAAGCTAACCCTAAACCTAACTCACACCCTAACCCTAACCCTAACCCTAACCCTAACCCTAATCCTATCCCTAACCCTAGCCCAAACCATAACCCTAATCCTAAACGTATCCCTAACCCTTAACCTAACCCTAACCCAAACACTAACCCTAACCCTAACCCTAAACCTAACCCTAACCCTAATTCTAACCCTAACCCTAACCATAACCATAACCATAAACCATACCCTAATCCCAGGGTAGCCTTGAACTGATAATCCTCCTGCCTCACCCCCAAGAGTTGAGTTGTACTTTTTTAAGAGCAAAGATTGGATTCAGCAACAATGAAAATGAAAATATTTTCCCTCATAGAAAACGATGTCCAAAGTAGTTTTCTGATTCAAATGTAGCTTATAGTACTTAAGAATGCAATATCAATAATATGGTAATTTCTAGAAAGAATGAGGTTGGTTATTTATGTAACCACGTGCAATCCTGGCAAGAGCTGCAGGACTGGGAAGCAACCTTGGCATGACTTGACGAGGGGAGGCGCACCTGCTCGGAAGCTATGGTAGACAGGCAGAGCTCAGCAAGTGAGTGCTGAGTGCTATTGGTCAGTCTCCTGTCATTGGTCTCTGATGTGGGCAGGAGTGCTGAGGTCACAGAATCTTGGACTAAGATTCTGGAACTCCAAGAGGCAGTGACCAGGCAAACATTGTTTAGGGTGTTGCTAGGTAACAAAGCCCTCTCAGATAAGTTGCTGAAACACAGAGGTTTCTTGGTGGTAGGCTCTTGTGTTTGGGTGACCAGTTTGGAGAGATTTAGTTGACTTTAGGTCAAAAATCTAGTGTTTGACAAAAAGAAGCAGCCAGGAGAAGTGGGAGGAGGAGGGGAGAAGGTGGTGTGGCCTGCTGGCCATGCCCAGGCCCTCCACATACTGGACCTCTACTACTAACCCAAATTGCCTACCTCTACTAACCCTAACGCTAACCCTAACCCTAACCCTAACCCTAATCCTAAACCTAACCTAACACTAACCCTATACCTAACCCTAACCCTAACCCAAACATTAAACCTAAACCTAACCCTAACCCTAACCCTAAGACTAAACCTAACCATAACCCAAACATTAACCCTAAACCTAACCCTAACCCTAGCCCAAACCCTAACCCTAAACGTAACACTAACACAAACCCTAACCCTAACCCTAACCCAAACCCAAACCCTAACCCTAACACAAATATTAACACTAAACCTAACCCTAACCTAAACCCTAACCCTAAACCTAACACTAACCCAAACCCTAACCATAACCATAATCCTAACCCTAACCCAAACCCTATCCCTAAAGATAACCCAAACATTAACCCTAAACCTAACCCTAACCCAAACCCTAACCCTAAACCTAACCCTAGCCCAAACCCTAACCCTAAACCTAACCCTAACACAAACCCTAACCCTATCCCAAACCCAAACACTAACCCTAAGCCTAATCCTAACCCTAAACCTAACCCTAAACCTAACGGAACACATAAACATAACCCTATCCCTAAACACAAGCCTAACCCAAACCTTAACCCTAAACCAGACCCTAACCCTAACCAAAAAACCGAATACTAAACCTGAGCATAAACCTAAACCAAACCATAACCCTAACACTAACCCTAAACCTGACTCTAATCCAAACCCAAACACTAACCCTATACCTAACCCTAAACCAAACTCAAACCCTAACACTGAACTTAACACTAACCCTAACCCTAACGCAAACCCAAACCCTAACCCTAACCCTATCCTTAACAATAACCCAAACCCTAACACTAAATCTAACCAAACCCAAACCCTAACCCTAACCCTAAACCAAACACAAACCCTAACCCTAACCTTAACCCTAATCCTAACCCAAACCCAAACCCTAACCCTAACCCTAACCCTAAACCAAACCCTAACCATAACGAGAATCCAAACCATAACACTATCCCTAAACCTAACACTAACCCTAAACCTAACCCTAACCCAAATGCACACCCTAACCCTAACCCTAACCCTAACCCACCCAAACCCTTACAATAACCCTAACCCTAACCTGAACCCTAACCCTAACCCTAACCCAAACCCTAACTCTAACCCTAACCCTAAACCAAACCCAAACCCTAACTTAACCCTAACACTAACAGTAACTCAAACCCTAACCCTAACCCTAACTCAAATCCTAACCCTAACCCTAACCCATACTCCAACCCAAACCCAAAACCTAACCGTAACCCTCCCCCAAAACATGAACCTAATCGTAACACTAACCCTAACCCAAACCCTGACCGTAACCCTAACCCTAACCCTAACCCTAACCCTAACCCTAACCACCCTAACCCAAACATTAAACCTAAAGTTAACCCTAAACCAAACCCTAACAATAAACCTAACCCTAACCCAAACCCTAACCCTAATTCTAACCCTAACACAAACCCTAACCCTAACGCTAACCAAACCAAATCCTAACCCTTACACTAACCCTAACCCAACCCTAATCCTAAAGCAAACTCAAACACTAACCCTAATTCTCACCTTAACCCTAATCGAAAACCTAACACTAATCCTACCCCAAACAATAACTCTATCCCAAAACCTAACCTTAAAACTAAACCAAACTCAAACCTTAACCCTGACACTAACCCTAACCCTAATCCTAACCCTAACCCTAACCCAAACACAAACCCTAACCCTAACACAAAACCTAACCCTAAACCAAACCCTAACCCTATCCCTAACCCTAACCATAAACCTAAACGTAACCCTAACCCTAACTCTAAACCTAACACTAACCCTAACCCTAACCCAAACCCTAACCCTAAACCTAATTCTAACCCTAACCCAAACCCTAACGCTAACCCCAACCCTAACCCTAACCCAAACATTAAGCCTAAACCTAACCCTAACCCAAACCCTAACCCTAAACCTAACCCTAGCCAAACCCTAACCCTAAACCTAACCCTAACACAAACGCTAACCCTAACCCAAACCCAAACCCTAATCCAAACACTAACCCTAACCCTAAACCTAACCCTCACCAAAACCCAAACGCAATCCTCACCCTAACCCTAACCCTAACCCAAACCCTAACCCTAACCCTAACTCTAACCCAAACCCTAACCCTAACCCTAACCCTAATCCTAAACCTAACCCTAACCCAAACCATAACCCTAACCCTAAATGTAACCCTAACCCTAAACCTAACCCTAACCCAAACCCAAACACTAAACCTAACCCTAATCCTAACCCTAAGCCAAACCCTAAACCTAACCCTACCCCTAACCCAAACCCTAACCATAACCAGAATCCAAAGTATAACACTATCTCTAAACCTAACCCTAACCCTAACCCTAACCCTAACCCTAACCCTAACCAAACCTTAACCCTAACCAAACCAAAACCTAACCCTTACACTAACCCTAACCCCAAGCCTAATCCTAAACCAAACCCAAACAATAACCCTAATTCTCAACCTAACCCTAAGCGAAAACCTAACACTAACCCTAACCCAAACCATAACTCTATCCCAAAACCTAACCTTAAACCTAAACCAAACCCAAAACTTAACCCTAACACTAACCCTAACACTAAACCTAACCCTGACCTTAACCCTAACCCTAACCCTAACCCAAACAAAAACCCTAACCCTAACACAAAACCTAAGCCTAAAACAAACCCTAACCCTATCCCTAACCCTAAGCCTAAACCTAAAAGTAACCGTAACCCAAACGCAAACCCTAACCCTAACCCTAACCCTAAACATAACCCAAACCCTAACCGTAACCCTAACACTAACCCTAACGCTAACACAAACACTAACCCTAAACCTAACCCAAACCCAAACCATAACCGTATCCCTCACCCAAACCATAACCCTAATCCTAACCCTAACCCTAACCCAAACACTAACCGTAACCCTAAACCTAACCCTAACGCTAACACAAACCCTAACCCTATCCCTAACCCTAACCCTAAACCTAAAAGTAACCCTAACCCAAACGCAAACCCTAACCCTAACCCTAACCCTAAACATAACGCAAACCCTAACCGTAACCCTAACACTAACCCTAACGCTAACACAAACACTAACCCTAAACCTAACCCAAACCCAAACCGTAACCGTAACCCTCACCCAAACCATAACACTAATCCTAACCCTAACCCTAACCCAAACACTAACCGTAACCCTAACCCTAACCCTAACGCTAACACAAACCCTAACCCTAACCCTAACCCTAACCCAAACCCTAACTCTAACCCTAACCCTAACCCAAACCCAAACCCTAAACCTAAACCTAACCCTAACCCAAACTCTAACCCTAACCCTAACCCAAACCCAAACCCTAAACCTAACCCTAACCCTAAGCCTAACCCTAACCCTAAACCTAAACGTAACCCTAACCCTAACCCTAACCCTACCCTAACCCAAACATTAAACCTAAACCTAACCCTAACCCAAACCCTAACACTAACCCTAACACAAACCCTAACCCTAACCCTAACCCTAAGCCTAAGCCTAAATCTACCCCTAACACAAACCCTAACCCTAACCCTAACCCTAACCCTAACCCTAACCCTAACCCAAACTCAAACCCTAAACCTAATGCTAACCCTAACCCAAACCGTAAACCTAACCCTAACACTGACCCTAACACTAACCCTAAACCAAACCCTAAAACTAACCCTAACCCTAACCCAAACCCAAACCCTTACACTAAT
>JAJHUQ010000037.1:5002500-5022500 GCA_035773235.1 Eospalax fontanierii | reverse complement strand
CCAAACAATAACCCTAATTCTCAACCTAACCCTAAGCGAAAACCTAACACTAACCCTAACCCAAACCATAACTCTATCCCAAAACCTAACCTTAAACCTAAACCAAACCCAAAACTTAACCCTAACACTAACCCTAACACTAAACCTAACACTGACCCTAACCCTAACCGTAACCCTGACCCAAACCCAAACCCTAACCCTAACACAAAACCTAACCCTAAAACAAACCCTAACACTATCCCTAACCCTAACCCTAAACCTAAAAGTAACCCTAACCCAAACACAAACCCTAACACTAACCCTAACCCTAAACCTAACCCAAAACCGAACCGTAACCCTAAACCTAACCCTAACGCTAACAAAAACCCTAACCCTAAACCTAACCCAAACCCAAACCATAACCGTAACCCTCACCCAAACCATAACCCTAATCCTAACCCTAACCCTAACCCAAACCCTAACCGTAACCCTAACCCTAACCCTAACGCTAACACAAACCCTAACCCAAACCCTAACCCTAACCCTAACCCAAACCCAAACCCTAACTCTAACCCTAACCCTAACCCTAAACCTAACCCTAACCCTAACCCTCACCCTAACCCTAATCCTAAGCCTAAACCTAACCTTAACCCTAAACTAAATCAAACCCTAACCCTAACCCTAACCCTAACCCTAACCCTAAGCCTAACCATAACCAAAAACCCAACCCTAACTCTAACCCTAACCCTAACCCTAACCCTAATCCTAACCCTAACCCTCACCCTAACCCTAATCCTAAGCCTAAACCTAACCTTAACCCTAAACTAAATCAAACCCTAACCCTAACCCTAACCTTAACCCTAACCCTAACCCTAACCATAACCAAAAACCCAACCCTAACTCTAACCCTAACCCTAACCCTAATCCTAACCCTAACCCTAACCCATACACTAACGCTAATCCTAACCCTAAACCTAACCCACTACCTAACCCTAACCCAAACCCTAAACCTTACCCTTCACCTAATCCTATTCCTAACCCTTACCCTAACCCAAACCCAAACCCTAACCCTAACCTTCACCCTAACCCTAATCCAAACCTAAACCCTAACACTAACCCTACCCCTGACCCTAACCCGAAACCTAACTCTAACCTTAACCCTAACACTAACCCTAAACCTATTCCTAACCCTAACCATAACCATAACCCTAACCCTAACACAAACCCTTACCCTAAAAATAACCCTAAACCAACTCTAAGCCTAACCCTAACCCTAACCCTAACCCTAAACATAAGCCTAACCCAAACCCAAACACTAACCCTAAGCTTAATCCTAACCCTAACCCTAACCCTAACACAACCCCTAACCCTAACCCAACAACTAACCCTAAACCTAACCCAAACCCTAACCCTAACCCAAACAGTAACCCTAAACATAATCCTAAACCTTACCCTAAACCAAACCGAACCCCTAACCCTAACGCAAACCCTGACCCTAACCCTAACCCTGACGCTGACCATAACCCAAAGCCTAAACCTAACCCTAACACTAACGCTAACCCAAACCCTAACCTTAAACCTAACGCTAATCCTAACGCTAACTCTAAACCTAACCCTAACCTACACACTATCCCTAATCCTAACCCTAAACCTAACCCAAAACCAAACCCTAACCCTAACCCTAACCCTTACACAAACCCTAAACCTGACCCAAACCCTAACCCAAACCCTAACCCTAACAGTACCCTAACCCAAACCCTAACCTTAACCTTGACCCTATCCCTAACCCAAACCCTAAACCTAACCCTAACCCTAACCCTAACCCTAACCGAAACCCTAAACCTAACCCTAACCCAAACCATAATCCTAATCCTAAACCTAACCCTAACCCACACACTAACGCTATTCCTAACCCTAAACCTAACCCAAAACCAAACCCTAACCCTAACCCTAACCCTAACCCTAACACTAACCCTAACCCTAACCCTAACCCTAACCCTATCCCAAACTCAAACCCTAACCCAAATCATAATCCTAATCCTAACCCTAACCCTAACTCACACACTAACGCTTCCTAACCCTAAACCTAAACCAGAACCTAAACCTAACCCAAACCCTAACCCTAAACATAACCCTAAACCTTACCCTAAACCAAACCGAAACCTTAACCCTAACGGAAACACTGACCCTAACCCTAACCCTAACGCTAACCATAACCCAAAGCCTAAAACTAACCCTAACCGTAACGCTAACCCAAACCCTAACCTTAAACCTAACGCTAACCCTAACGCTAACTCTAAACCTAACCCTAACCTAAACACTATCCCTAACCCTAACCCTAAACCTAAGCCAAAACCAAACCCTAACCCTAACCCTAACCCTTACACAAACCCTAAACCTGACCCAAACCCTAACCCACACCCCAACCCTAACCCCACCCTTCCCCAAACCCTAAACTTAAATTTGACCCTATCCCTAACCCAAACCCTAAACCTAACCGTAACCCTAACCCTAACTGAAACCCTAAACCTAACCTCAACCCAAACCATAATCCTAACCCTAAACCTAACCCAAAATCAAACCCTAATCCTAACCCTAAACCAAATCATAATCCTGATCGTAACCCTAATCCTAACCCACACCCTAACCCTAATCCTAAACCTAACACTAACGCTAACCCTAACCCTAACCCAAACCTAAACCCTAACCCTAACCCTAACCCAAACCCAAACCCTAACCCTAACCCTAACCCAAACCCCAACCCTAATCCTAAGCCTAAACCTAACCTTAATCCTAACGCAAATCAAACCCTAACCCTAACCCTAACCATAACCGTAACCCGAACCCTAACCCTAACCCAAAACCCAACCCTAACTCTAACCCTAACCTTAACCCTAACCCTAATCCTAACCCTAACCCAAACCCAAACCCTAATCCTAGCCCTAATCCTAACCCAAACCTTAACACTAACCCTAACCCTAACCCTAACCCTAACTCTAACACAAAACCTAACCCTAATCCAAACCCAAACGCAAAACCTAACCCTAACCCTAACCCTAAGACTTACCCACACCCAAACACTAACCCTAACCCCAACATTAACCCTAACCCAAACAAACCCTAATCCTAACCCTAATCCAAACCCAAACCCTAACCCTAACTCTAACCCTAATCCTAACCCAAACCCTAAATCTAATCTTAACCCTAACCCTAACCCTAATCCTAACCCAAACCCTAACTCTAACCCTAACGCTAACCCTAACCCAAACCCTAACCCTAACCCTAACCCTAAACCTAAGCCTAACCCAAACCCAAACACTAACCCTAAGCCTAATCCTAACCCTAACCCTAACCCAAACCCAAACCCTAACTCTAAATTTAACCCTAAACTTAACCCTAAACTTAAGCCAAACCCTAACCATAACCCTACACCAAACACTAACCCTAACCCTTAGCCTAAACCCTAACTTCAACCATAACATTAACCCTAAGCCTAAACCTAAACCTAACCCTAACCCAAACACTAACCCTAACCTTAACCCTAACCCTAAACTTAAACCTAACCCTAACCCAAAACCTAATCCTAACCCTAACCCAAAACAAACTCTAACCGTAACCCTAACCCTAACCCTAACCCTAACCTAACCCAAACCCTAACACTAACCCTAACCCAAACACTAACCCTCACCCTAAGCCTAACCCCTAACCCCTAACCCTAACCCTAACCCTAACCCTAAACCTAAACCTAAACCTAACCCTAAACCAAACCCTAACCCTAACCATAACCATAACCCTAACCCTAAGCCTAACCCTAACACTAACCCAAACCCTAACCCTAACCTTAACCCTAACCCTAATCCAAACCTAAACCCTAACACTAACCCTAACCCTGACCCTAACCCGAAACCTAACTCTAACCTTAACCCTAACACTAACCCTAAACCTATTCCTAACCCTAACCATAACCATAACCCTAACCCTAACACAAACCCTTACCCTAACCATAACCCTAAACCAACTCTAAGCCTAACCCTAACCCTAACCCTAACCCTAAACATAAGCCTAACCCAAACCCAAACACTAACCCTAAGCTTAATCCTAACCCTAACCCTAACCCTAACACAACCCCTAACCCTAACCCAACAACTAACCCTAAACCTAACCCAAACCCTAACCCTAACCCAAACAGTAACCCTAAGCATAACCCTAAACCTTACCTAAACCATACCGAAACCCTAACCCTAACGCAAACCCTGACCCTCACCATAACCCTAACGCTGACCATAACCCAAAGCCTAAACCTAACCCTAACACTAACGCTAACCCAAACCCTAACCTTAAATCTAACGCTAATCCTAACGCTAACTCTAAACCTAACCCTAACCTACACACTATCCCTAAGCCTAACCCTAAACCTAATCCAAAACCAAACCCTAACCCTAACCCCAACCCTTACACAAACCCTAAACCTGACCCAAACCCTAACCCAAACCCTAATCCTAACAGTACCCTAACCCAAACCCTAACCTTAACCTTGACCCTATCCCTAACCCAAACCCTAAACCTAACCCTAACCCTAACCCTAACCCTAACCGAAACCCTAAACCTAACCCTAACCCTAACCCTTACACAAACCCTAAACCTGACCCAAACCCTAACCCAAACCCTAACCCTAATCCTAAGCCTAAACCTAACCTTAACCCTAAACTAAATCAAACCCTAACCCTAACCCTAACCTTAACCCTAACCCTAACCCTAACCATAACCAAAAACCCAACCCTAACTCTAACCCTAACCCTAACCCTAACCCTAACCCTAACCCTAACCCTCACCCTAACCCTAATCCTAAGCCTAAACCTAACCTTAACCCTAAACTAAATCAAACCCTAACCCTAACCCTAACCTTAACCCTAACCCTAACCCTAACCATAACCAAAAACCCAACCCTAACTCTAACCCTAACCCTAACCCTAATCCTAACCCTAACCCTAACCCATACACTAACGCTAATCCTAACCCTAAACCTAACCCAGAACCTAACCCTAACCCAAACCCTAAACCTTACCCTAACCCTAATCCTAACCCTAACCCTAACCCAAACCCAAACCCTAACCCTAACCTTAACCCTAACCCTAATCCAAACCTAAACCCTAACACTAACCCTAACCCTGACCCTAACCCGAAACCTAACTCTAACCTTAACCCTAACACTAACCCTAAACCTATTCCTAACCCTAACCATAACCATAACCCTAACCCTAACACAAACCCTTACCCTAAAAATAACCCTAAACCAACTCTAAGCCTAACCCTAACCCTAACCCTAACCCTAAACATAAGCCTAACCCAAACCCAAACACTAACCCTAAGCTTAATCCTAACCCTAACCCTAACCCTAACACAACCCCCAACCCTAACCCAACAACTAACCCTAAACCTAACCCAAACCCTAACCCTAACCCAAACAGTAACCCTAAACATAATCCTAAACCTTACCCTAAACCAAACCGAAACCCTAACCCTAACGCAAACCCTGACCCTAACCCTAACCCTAACGCTGACCATAACCCAAAGCCTAAACCTAACCCTAACACTAACGCTAACCCAAACCCTAACCTTAAACCTAACGCTAATCCTAACGCTAACTCTAAACCTAACCCTAACCTACACACTATCCCTAATCCTAACCCTAAACCTAAACCAAAACCAAACCCTAACCCTAACCCTAACCCTTACACAAACCCTAAACCTGACCCAAACCCTAACCCAAACCCTAACCCTAACAGTACCCTAACCCAAACCCTAACCTTAACCTTGACCCTATCCCTAACCCAAACCCTAAACCTAACCCTAACCCTAACCCTAACCCTAACCGAAACCCTAAACCTAACCCTAACCCAAACCATAATCCTAATCCTAAACCTAACCCTAACCCACACACTAACGCTATTCCTAACCCTAAACCTAACCCAAAACCAAACCCTAACCCTAACCCTAACCCTAACCCCAACACTAACCCCAACCCTAACCCGAACCCTAGCCCCCACTCAAACCCTAACCCAAATCATAATCCTAATCCTAACCCTAACCCTAACTCACACACTAACGCTTCCTAACCCTAAACCTAAACCAGAACCTAAACCTAACCCAAACCCTAACCCTAAACATAACCCTAAACCTTACCCTAAACCAAACCGAAACCTTAACCCTAACGGAAACACTGACCCTAACCCTAACCCTAACGCTAACCATAACCCAAAGCCTAAAACTAACCCTAACCGTAACGCTAACCCAAACCCTAACCTTAAACCTAACGCTAACCCTAACGCTAACTCTAAACCTAACCCTAACCTAAACACTATCCCTAGCCCTCACCCTAAACCTAAGCCAAAACCAAACCCTAACCCTAACCCTAACACTTCCACAAACCCTAAACCTGACCCAAACCCTGACCCAGACCCTAACCCTAACCCTGCCCTTCCCCAAACCCTAAACTTAAATTTGACCCTATCCCTAACCCAAACCCTAAACCTAACCGTAACCCTAACCCTAACTGAAACCCTAAACCTAACCTCAACCCAAACCATAATCCTAACCCTAAACCTAACCCAAAATCAAACCCTAATCCTAACCCTAAACCAAATCATAATCCTGATCGTAACCCTAATCCTAACCCACACCCTAACCCTAATCCTAAACCTAACACTAACGCTAACCCTAACCCTAACCCAAACCTAAACCCTAACCCTAACCCTAACCCAAACCCAAACCCTAACCCTAACCCTAACCCAAACCCTAACCCTAATCCTAAGCCTAAACCTAACCTTAATCCTAACGCAAATCAAACCCTAACCCTAACCCTAACCATAACCGTAACCCGAACCCTAACCCTAACCCAAAACCCAACCCTAACTCTAACCCTAACCTTAACCCTAACCCTAATCCTAACCCTAACCCAAACCCAAACCCTAATCCTAGCCCTAATCCTAACCCAAACCTTAACACTAACCCTAACCCTAACCCTAACCCTAACTCTAACACAAAACCTAACCCTAATCCAAACCCAAACGCAAAACCTAACCCTAACCCTAACCCTAAGACTTACCCACACCCAAACACTAACCCTAACCCCAACATTAACCCTAACCCAAACAAACCCTAATCCTAACCCTAATCCAAACCCAAACCCTAACCCTAACTCTAACCCTAATCCTAACCCAAACCCTAAATCTAATCTTAACCCTAACCCTAACCCTAATCCTAACCCAAACCCTAACTCTAACCCTAACGCTAACCCTAACCCAAACCCTAACCCTAACCCTAACCCTAAACCTAAGCCTAACCCAAACCCAAACACTAACCCTAAGCCTAATCCTAACCCTAACCCTAACCCAAACCCAAACCCTAACTCTAAATTTAACCCTAAACTTAACCCTAAACTTAAGCCAAACCCTAACCATAACCCTACACCAAACACTAACCCTAACCCTTAGCCTAAACCCTAACTTCAACCATAACATTAACCCTAAGCCTAAACCTAAACCTAACCCTAACCCAAACACTAACCCTAACCTTAACCCTAACCCTAAACTTAAACCTAACCCTAACCCAAAACCTAACCCTAACCCTAACCCAAAACAAACTCTAACCGTAACCCTAACCCTAACCCTAACCCTAACCTAACCCAAACCCTAACACTAACCCTAACCCAAACACTAACCCTCACCCTAAGCCTAACCCCTAACCCCTAACCCTAACCCTAACCCTAACCCTAAACCTAAACCTAAACCTAACCCTAAACCAAACCCTAACCCTAACCATAACCATAACCCTAACCCTAAGCCTACCCCTAACACTAACCCAAACCCTAACCCTAACCTTAACCCTAACCCTAATCCAAACCTAAACCCTAACACTACCCCTAACCCTCACCCTAACCCGAAACCTAACTCTAACCTTAACCCTAGCACTAACCCTAAACCTATTCCTAACCCTAACCATAACCATAACCCTAACCCTAACACAAACCCTTACCCTAACCATAACCCTAAACCAACTCTAAGCCTAACCCTAACCCTAACCCTAACCCTAAACATAAGCCTAACCCAAACCCAAACACTAACCCTAAGCTTAATCCTAACCCTAACCCTAACCCTAACACAACCCCTAACCCTAACCCAACAACTAACCCTAAACCTAACCCAAACCCTAACCCTAACCCAAACAGTAACCCTAAGCATAACCCTAAACCTTACCTAAACCATACCGAAACCCTAACCCTAACGCAAACCCTGACCCTCACCATAACCCTAACGCTGACCATAACCCAAAGCCTAAACCTAACCCTAACACTAACGCTAACCCAAACCCTAACCTTAAATCTAACGCTAATCCTAACGCTAACTCTAAACCTAACCCTAACCTACACACTATCCCTAATCCTAACCCTAAACCTAATCCAAAACCAAACCCTAACCCTAACCCTAACCCTTACACAAACCCTAAACCTGACCCAAACCCTAACCCAAACCCTAACCCTAACAGTACCCTAACCCAAACCCTAACCTTAACCTTGACCCTATCCCTAACCCAAACCCTAAACCTAACCCTAACCCTAACCCTAACCCTAACCGAAACCCTAAACCTAACCCTAACCCAAACCATAATCCTAATCCTAAACCTAACCCTAACCCACACACTAACGCTATTCCTAACCCTAAACCTAACCCAAAACCAAACCCTAACCCTAACCCTAACCCTAACCCTAACACTAACCCTAACCCTAACCCTAACCCTATCCCAAACTCAAACCCTAACCCAAATCATAATCCTAATCCTAACCCTAACCCTAACCCACACACTAACGCTTCCTAACCCTAAACCTAACCCAGAACCTAAACCTAACCCAAACCCTAACCCTAAACATAACCCTAAACCTTACCCTAAACCAAACCGAAACCTTAACCCTAACGCAAACACTGACCCTAACCCTAACCCTAACGCTAACCATAACCCAAAGCCTAAAACTAACCCTAACCCTAACGCTAACCCAAAACCTAACCTTAAACCTAACGCTAACCCTAACGCTAACTCTAAACCTAACCCTAACCTAAACACTATCCCTAACCCTAACCCTAAACCTAAGCCAAAACCAAACCCTAACCCTAACCCTAACCCTTACACAAACCCTAAACCTGACCCAAACCCTAACCCAGACCCTAACCCTAACCCTACCCTTACCCAAACCCTAAACTTAACTTTGACCCTATCCCTAACCCAAACCCTAAACCTAACCGTAACCCTAACCCTAACTGAAACCCTAAACCTAACCGCAAACCAAACCATAATCCTAACCCTAAACCTAACCCAAAATCAAACCCTAAACCTAACCCTAACCCAAATCATAATCCTGATCGTAACCCTAATCCTAACTCACACCCTAACCCTAATCCTAAACCTAACACTAACGCTAACCCTAACCCTAACCCAAACCCAAACCCTAACCCTAACCCTAACCCAAACCCTAACCCTAATCCTAAGCCTAAACCTAACCTTAATCCTAACGCAAATCAAACCCTAACCCTAACCCTAACCATAACCGTAACCCGAACCCTAACCCTAACCCAAAACCCAACCCTAACTCTAACCCTAACCTTAACCCTAACCCTAATCCTAACCCTAACCCAAACCCAAACCCTAATCCTAGCCCTAATCCTAACCCAAACCTTAACACTAACCCTAACCCTAACCCTAACCCTAACTCTAACACAAAACCTAACCCTAATCCAAACCCAAACGCAAACCCTAACCCTAACCCTAACCCTAAGACTTACCCACACCCAAACACTAACCCTAACCCCAACATTAACCCTAACCCAAACAAACCCTAATCCTAACCATAATCCAAACCCAAACCCTAACCCTAACTCTAACCCTAATCCTAACCCAAACCCTAAATCTAATCTTAACCCTAACCCTAACCCTAATCCTAACCCAAACCCTAACTCTAACCCTAACGCTAACCCTAACCCAAACCCTAACCCTAACCCTAACCCTAAACCTAAGCCTAACCCAAACCCAAACACTAACCCTAAGCCTAATCCTAACCCTAACCCTAACCCAAACCCAAACCCTAACCCTAAATATAACCCTACACCCAACCCTAAACTTAAGCCAAACCCTAACCATAACCCTACACCAAACACTAACACTAACCCTTAGCCTAACCCCTAACTTCAACCATAACATTAACCCTAACCCTAAACCTAAACCTAACCCTAACCCAAACACTAACCCTAACCTTAACCCTAACCCTAAACTTAAACCTAACCCTAACCCAAAACCTAACCCTAACCCTGACCCAAAACAAACTCTAACCGTAACCCTAACCCTACCCCTAACCCTAACCTAAATCAAACCCTAACACTAACCCTAACCCAAACACGAACCCTCACCCTAAGCCTAACCCCTAACCCCTAACCCTAACCCTAACCCTAACCCTAAACCTAAACCTAAACCTAACCCTAAACCAAACCCTAACCCTAACCATAACCATAACCCTAACCCTAAGCCTAACCCTAACACTAACCCTAACACTAACCCTAACCCTAACCCTAACCCTTTCCCTAATCGTAACCCTAAACCAAAACCTAACCCTAACCATAACCCTAACCCAAACCCAAACACTAATCATGACCCTAACCCAAACCCTAAACCTAACCTGAACTAGATCCCTAACACTAACACTAACCCTAACCCAAACCCTAAAACTAACCCTAACCCTAAACCTAACCCAAACCCTAACATGAAACCTAACCCTAACTCTAACACTAACCCTAACCCTAACCCAAACTCTAAACCTAACACTAACCCTAACCCTAAACCTAAAAAAAACCCTAACCCTAACCCAAACCCTAACCCTAACCCTAACCCTAACCCTAAACCTAACACTAACCCTAACCCTAACATTCTCCCAAACCCAAACCTAACCCTAACACTAACATTAACACTAACCTAAAACCAAACCCTAGTCCAAAACCTAATCCACACCCAAACCATCACGCTAACTCTAACCCTAAACCTAGCCCAAACCCTAAATCTAACCTTAATCCTAACCCTAACTCTAACCCTATTAATAAACCTAACAATAACCCTAACCCTAACCCTAACCCTAACCCCAACCCAAAACGTTACTCTAACCCTAACCCTAACCACACCCTAACCCTAAACCTAAACCTAAAAATAAACCTAAACCTAACCCTAACCCAAACCTAACCCTAAACCAAACCCAAACACTAACACTAAGCCTAACCCTACCCCTAACCCTAACCCTAACCCAAACACTAACCATAACCCTAAGCCTAACCCCTAACCCCTAACCCTAACCCTAAACCTAAACCTAAACCTAACCCTAAACCATACCCTAACACTAACCCTAACCATAACCCTAACCCTAAGCCTAACACTAACACTAACCCTAACCCTAACACTTTCCCTAATCCTAAACCTAAACCAAAACCTAACCCTAAATCTAACCCTAACCATAACCCTAACCCAAACCCAAACCCTAATCATGACCCTAACCAAAACCCTAATCCTAACCTGAACTAAAATCCTAACACTAACCCTAACCCTAACTCAAAAACTAAAACTAACCCTAACCCTAAACCTAACCCAAACCCTAACATGAACCCTAACCCTAACTCTAACACTAACACTAACCCTAACCCAAAAGCTAAACCTAACACTAACCCTAACCCTAACCCTAAACCAAACCCTAACCCTAACCCAACCCCTAACTCTAAACCTAACCCTAACCCAAACCTTAACCCTAACACTAACCCTAACCCTAACACTCTCCCAAACCCAAAGATAACCCTAACCGTAACCCTAACCCTAACCCAAACCCAAACCCTAACCCTAACCCTAACACTAAACCGAATTCTAACCCTAAGCCAAACCAAACCCTAACCCTAACTCTATCCCTAACCCCAACCCTAACTCTAAACCTAATCTGAACCGTAACACTAACCGAAACCCAAACCCAAACCCAATCCCTAACCCTAACCTTAACCCAAACCCTAACCCAAACCCAAAACCTAATCCTAACCCTAATCCAAACCCAAACCCTAACACTAACCCTAACCCTGACCCTAACCCAAACCCTAAATCTAACCTTAACCCTAACCCTAACGCTAAACCTATCCCTAACCCTAAACATAACCATTACCTAACCCTAAAACAAACCCTTACCCTAACCCTAACCCTAAACGAAAACCTAAGCCTAACCCTAAACCTAACCCTAACCCTAACCCTAACCCTAACCCTAACCCTAACCCAAACCCAAAGCCTAACCCTAACCCAAACCCTAACCCTAACCCTAACCTAAACCCTAACCCTAACACAAACCGAATCCTGACCCTAACCCTAACCCTAACCCTAACACTAAACCTAACTCTACCCTAACCGAAACGAAACCCTAACCCTAACCCTATCCCTAACCCCAACACTAACAATAACCCTAACCCTAACCCTAACACTAACCCAAACCCTAACCCTAAACCTATCCCTAACCCAAACCCTAAACCTAACCCTAACCCTAACCCTAACCAAACCATAAACCTAACCCTAAACTTAACCCTAACCCTAATCCTAACCCTAACCCTAACCCTAACACAAACCCTAACCCTAACCCTAACCCTAATCTTAACCCAAACCCTAACCGTAACACTAACCCTAACCATAACACTCACCCAAACCCAAACCTAACCCTAACCCTAACCCTAACCCTAACCCTAACCCTAACCCTAACCCAAACCCTAACCCTAAACCTAACCCAAACCCAAACATTAAACCTAAACCTAACCCTAACCCAAACCCAAACCCTAACCCTAACTCTAACCCTAACGCAAACCCTAACCCTAACCCTAAACCTAAACCAAACCCTAACCCTGAACGTAACCCTAAACCTTACCCTAACCCAAACCGAAACTCTAACAGTAAGCCAAACCTGACCCTAACCATAACCCTAACCCTAACCCAAACCCTAAACCTAACCCTAACCGTAACCCGAACCCTACCCCTTAACCTAACCCTAACCCAAACACTAACCCTAACCCTAACCCTAAACCTAACCAAAACCCAAACCCTAACCCTAACCCTAACCCAATACATAATCCTAATCCTAACCCTAACCCTAACATACACACTAACCCTAATCATAACCCTAAACCTAACCCTAACACAAACCCTAACCCTAACCCTAACAGAAACCCAAACCCTAACCCTAAACCTAACCAAAACCCTAACCCTAACCCAAACCCAAACCAAACCCTAACCCTAACCCTAACCCTAACCCTAATCCAAAACCTAAACTTAAACCTAACGTTAACCCTAACGCTAACCCTAAACCTAACCGTAACCCAAAGACTAACCCTAAACCTAACCCAAAACCAAACCCTAACCTTAAACCTAACCCTAAACCTAACTCTTACACAAACCCTAAACCTGACCCAAACCCTAACACAAACCCTAACCCTAACCCTAACCTAACTCAAAACTAAACCTTAAACTTAACCCTATCCCTAAACCAAACCCTAAATCTAACCCTAACCCTAACCTTAACCCAAACCCTAAACCTAACCCTAACCCAAACCATAACCCTAACCCTAACCCTAACCCTAACCCAAACCCTAACCCTAACCCTAACCCAAACCCAAACACTAAACCTAACCCTAATCCTAACCCTAACCCAAACCCTAAACCTAAACCTAACCCTAACCCAAACCCTAACCATAACCAGAATAAAAAATATAACACTATCTCTAAATCTAACCCTAACCCTAAACCTAACCCTAACTCACACGCACACCCTAACCCTAACCCTAAACCTAACCCTAACACAAACCCTAACCCTAACCCTAACCCTAACCCTAACCCTAACCCTAATCCTAACACAAACCCTAACCCTAACCCTAACCCTAACCTTAACCCTAACCCAAACCCTAACACTAACCCTAACCCTAATCCAAACCCTAACTCTTAACCTAACCCTATCCCAAACCCAAACCCTAACCCTAACCCTAACCCTAACCCAAACACTAACCCTAACCCTAACCCTAACCCAAACCCAAACACTAAACATAACCCTAATCCTAACCCAAACCCAAACCCTAAACCAAACCCTAACCCTAACCCAAAACCTAACAATTACCAGAATCTAAACTATAACACTATCCCTAAACCTAACCCTAACAGTAAACCTAACACTAACCCAAACGCACACCCTAATTCTAACCCTAACACAAACCCTAACCCAAACCCAAACCCTAACCCTAACCTAACCCTAACCCAAACCCTAACCCTAACCCTAATCCTAACGCAAACCAAACCCTAACACTAACCCTAACCCTAAACCTAACCCTAATCCAAACCCAAACCCTAACCCTATTCCTAACCGTAACCCAAAACCTAACCATAACCAGAACATAACTCTATCCCTAAACCTAACCCTAACCCTAAACCTAACCCTAACCCAAACGCACACCCTAACCCTAACCCTAACCCTAACCCTAACCCAAACCCTAACCCTAACCTTAAACTAAACTTAACCCTAACCCAAACGGTAACCCTAAACCTAATGCTAACCCTAACCTAATCCTAAACCAAACCTTAAGCCAAATCCTAAACTTATCGAAAACCCTCACGCTAAACCTAACCTAAACACTAACCCTAACCCTAACACTAACCCTAAGCCAAACAGAACCCTAATCCTAACACTAACCCTAACCCTAACCCTAAAACTCACCCTAACACAAACAGAAACACTAAAGCTAACCCTAAACCTAACTCACACCCTAACCCTAACCCTAACCCTAACCCTAATCCTATCCCTAACCCTAACCCAAACCATAACCCTAATCCTAAATGTATCCCTAACCCTAAACCTAACCCTAACCCAAACACTAACCCTAACCCTAACCCTAAACCTAACCCTAACCCTAATTCTAACCCTAACCCTAACCATAACCATAACCATAAACCATACCCTAATCCGAGGGTAGCCTTGAATTGATAATCCTCCTGCCTCACCCCCAAGAGTTGAGTTGTACTTTTTTAAGAGCAAAGATTGGATTCAGCAACAATGAAAATGAAAATATTTTCCCTCATAGAAAACGATGTCCAAAGTAGTTTTCTGATTCAAATGTAGCTTATAGTACTTAAGAATGCAATATCAATAATATGGTAATTTCTAGAAAGTATGAGGTTGGTTATTTATGTAACCACGTGCAATCCTGGCAAGAGCTGCAGGACTGGGAAGCAACCTTGGCATGACTTGACGAGGGGAGGCGCACCTGCTCGGAAGCTATGGTAGACAGGCAGAGCTCAGCAAGTGAGTGCTGAGTGCTATTGGTCAGTCTCCTGTCATTGGTCTCTGATGTGGGCAGGAGTGCTGAGGTCACAGAATCTTGGACTAAGATTCTGGAACTCCAAGAGGCAGTGACCAGGCAAACATTGTTTAGGGTGTTGCTAGGTAACAAAGCCCTCTCAGATAAGTTGCTAAAACACAGAGGTTTCTTGGTGGTAGGCTCTTGTGTTTGGGTGACCAGTTTGGAGAGATTTAGTTGACTTTAGGTCAAAAATCTAGTGTTTGACAAAAAGAAGCAGCCAGGAGAAGTGGGAGGAGGAGGGGAGAAGGTGGTGTGGCCTGCTGGCCATGCCCAGGCCCTCCACATACTGGACCTCTACTACTAACCCAAATTGCCTACCTCTACTAACCCTAACCCTAACCCTAACCCTAACCCTAACCCTAATCCTAAACCTAACCTAACACTAACCCTATACCTAACCCTAACCCTAACCCAAACATTAAACCTAAACCTAACCCTAACCCTAACCCTAAGACTAAACCTAACCATAACCCAAATATTAACCCTAAACCTAACCCTAACCCTAAACCAAACCCTAACCCTAAACGTAACACTAACACAAACCCTAACCCTAACCCTAACCCAAACCCAAATATTAACACTAAACCTAACCCTAACCTAAACCCTAACCCTAAACCTAACACTAACCCAAACCCTAACCATAACCATAATCCTAACCCTAACCCAAACGCTAACCCTAAAGATAACCCAAACATTAACCCTAAACCTAACCCTAACCCAAACCCTAACCCTAAACCTAACCCTAGCCCAAACCCTAACCCTAAACCTAACCCTAACACAAACCCTACCCCTATCCCAAACCCAAACACTAACCCTAAGCCTAATCCTAACCCTAAACCTAACCCTAAACCTAACGGAACACATAAACATAACCCTATCCATAAACACAAGCCTAACCCAAACCTTAACCCTAAACCAGACCCTAACCCTAACCATAAAACCGAATACTAAACCTGAACATAAACCTAAACCAAACCATAACCCTAACACTAACCCTAACCCTAACCCTATCCCAAACCCAAACACTAACCCTAAACCTAACCCTAAACCTAACCCTAACCCAAACGCTAAACCTAACCCAAACCCTAACCCTAACCCAAACCCTAAACCTAATCCTAACCCTAACCCTAACCCTAACCCTAACCCTAACCCTAACCCTAAACCTAACCCTAACCCTAACCCAAACCCTAACCATAACCAGAATCCAAACTATAACACTATCTCTAAACCTAACCCTAACCCTAAACCTAACCCTAACTCACACTCACACACTAACCCTAACCCTAACCCTAGCCCTAACCCAAACCCTAACCCTAAACCTAACACAAACCCTAACACTAACCCTAACCCTAACCTTAACCCTAACCCAAACCCTAACACTAACCCTAAACCTAATCCAAACCCTAACTCTAAACCTAACCCTAACCCAAACCCAAACCCTAACCCTAACCCTAACCCTAACCCAAACACTAACCCTAAACCTAACCCTAACCCAAACCCTAACACTAAACATAACCCTAATCCTAACCCAAACCCAAACCCTAAACCAAACCCTAACCCTAACCCAAATCCTAACCATTACCAGAATCTAAACTATAACACTATCCCTAAACCTAACCCTAACAGTAAACCTAACACAAACCCAAACGCACACCCTAACCCTAACCCTAACCCTAACTCTAACCCTAACCCTAACCCTAACACAAACTCTAACCCAAACCCAAACCCTAACCCTAACCTAACCCTAACCCAAACCCTAATCCAAAACCAAACCCTAACCCTAACCCTAACCCTAACCCTAATCCTAACGCAAACCAAACCCTAACACTAACCCTAACCCTAAACCTAACCCTAATCCAAACCCAAACCCTAACCCTATTCCTAACCGTAACCCAAAACCTAACCATAACCAGAACATAACTCTATCCCTAAACCTAACCCTAACCCTAAACCTAACCCTAACCCAAACGCACACCCTAACCCTAACCCTAACCCTAACCCTAACCCTAACCCTAACCCAAACCCTAACCCTAACCTTAAACTAAACTTAACCCTAACCCAAACGGTAACCCTAACCCTAACGCTAACCCTAACCTAATCCTAAACATAACCTTAACCCAAATCCTAAACTTATCGAAAACCCTCACGCTAAACCTAACCTAAACCCTAACCCTAACCCTAACACTAACCCTAAGCCAAACCCAAACCCTAATCCTAACACTAACCCTAACCCTAACCCTAAAACTCACGCTAACACAAACAGAAACCCTAAAGCTAACCCTAACCCTAACACAAACCCTAACCCTAACCTAACCCTAACCCTAACCCTAACCCTAACCCTAACCCTAACCCTAACCCTAACCCACACCCAAACCCTAATCCTAACCCTAACCCTAACCCTAACCCTAACACTCACCCTATCCCTAACGGAAACCCTAAACCTAACCCTAACCCTAACTCAAACCCTAACCCTAACCCTAACTCTAATTCCAACCCTAACCCTAACCCTAACCCTAACCCAACCTCTAACTCTAACCGTAACCCTAACCCTAACCCTAACCGTCAACCTAACACTAACCCAAACCCTAACCCTAACCCTAACCCTAAACCTAAGCCTAACAATAAACCAAACCCTAACCCTAAACCTAACCGTAACCCAAACTCTAACGCTAAACCTAACCCTAACGCAAAGCCTAACCCTAAACCTAACAGTAACACAAAACCTAACCCTAACCCTAACCCTAACCCTAATCCAAACCCAAATCCTAACCCTAACCCTAACCCTAACCCATACCCTACCCGTAATCCTAACCCTAACCCTAACCCTAACACTAACAAAAACACTAACCCTAACCTTAACCCTAACCCTAACCCAAACATTAACCCTAAACCTAACCCTAACCCAAACCCCAACCCTAAACCCAACTCTGACCCAAACCCTAACCCTATCCCAAACCCAATCACTAACCCTAAGACTAATCTTAACCCTAACCCTAACCCTAACCCTAACACTAACCGAACCCATAAACCTAACCCTATCCCTAAACACAACCCTAACCCAAACCTTAACCCTAAACCTGAACCTAACATAACCCTAACCCTAACACTAAACCCGAACACTAAACCTGAACATAAACCTAACCCAAACCCTAACCCTAACACTAACCCTAACCCTAACTCTAATCCAAACAGACACCCTAACCCTATACCTAACCATAAACCAAACCCAAAGCCTAACACTGAACTTAACACTAACCCTAACCCAAACACAAACCATGACCCTAAACCTAAGCCTAACAATAACGCAAACCCTAACCCTAACCCTAAGCCTAACCCTAACCCTAACATTAACCTAACCCTAACCCTAACCCAAACCAAAACACTAAACCTAACCCTAATCCTAACCAAAACCCAACCCCTAAGCCTAATCCTAACCCTAACCCAAACCCTAACCATAACCAGAATCCAAACTATAACACTATCCCTAAACCTAACCCTAACCAAAAACCTAACCCTAACCCAAACGCACACCCTAACCCTAACCCTAACCCTAACCCTAACACAAACCCTAACCTTAACCCTAACCCTAACCCAAACCCAAACCCTAACACTAACCCAAACCCTAACCCAAACCCTAACTCTAACCCTAACCCTAACCCAAACCCAAACCCTAACCCTAACCCTAACCCAACCCAAACCCTAACCCTAACCTTCAACTAAACTTAACCCTAACCCAAATGCTAACCCTAACCCTAACCCTAACCCTAACCTAATCCTAAACCTAACCTTAACCCAAATCCTAAACGTATCGCAAACCCTCACCCTAAACCTAACCTAAACCCTAACCCTAACCCTAACACTAACTCTAACCCAAACCCAAACCCTAATCCTAACACTAACATTAACCCTAACTCTAACCCTAACACTCACCCTAACCCAAACGGAAACCCTAAACCTAACCCTAACCCTAACTCACACCATAACCCTAATCCTAACCCTAACCCTAACCCTAATCCTAACCCAAACTGTAACCGTAACCGTAACCCTAACACTAACCCTAACCCTAAACCTAACACTAACCCAAACCCTAACCCTAACCCTAAACCTAACACTAAACATAAGACTAACAATAAACCAAACCCTAAACCTAAACCTAACCCTAACCCAAACCCTAACGCTAAACGTAACCCTAACCCAAAGCCTAACCCTAAAGCTAACAGTAACACAAAACCTAACCCTAACCCTAACCCTAACCCTAAACCTAACCCTAACCCTAACCCAAACATTAGCCCTAAACCTAACCCTAACCCAAACCCTAACCCTAAACCTAACCCTAACCCAAACCCTAACCCTATCCCAAACCCAAACACTAACCCTAAGCCTAATCCTATCCCTAACCCTAACCCTAACTCTAACCGAACCCATAAACCTAACCCTATCCCTAAACACAACCCTAATCCAAACCTTAACCCTAAACCTGAACCTAACACTAACCCTAACCCTAACGTTAACCCTAAACCCGAACACTAAACCTGAACAGAAACCTAACCCAAACCCTAACCCTAACACTAA
>JAJHUQ010000037.1:4972500-4995000 GCA_035773235.1 Eospalax fontanierii | reverse complement strand
CCAAACCCAAACCCTATACCTAACCCTAACCATAACCCAAACATTAACCCTAAACCTAACCCTAACCCAAACCCTAACCCTAAACCTAACCCTAACCCAAACCCTAACCCTAAACCTAACCCAAACCCAAACCCTAACCATAACCATAACCCTAATCCTAACCCAAACCCTAACACTAAAGCTAACCCAAACATTAACCCTAAACCTAAACCTAACCCAAACTCTAACCGTAAACCTAACCCTAACCCAAACCCAAACCCTAACCCTAACCCTAACCGTAACCCAAACCCTAACACTAACCCTAAACCCAATCCTTACCCAAACCCAAAACCTAACCCTAACCCCAACCCTAACCCTAGCCCAAACCCAAACCCTAACCCTAACCCTATCCTTAACCCAAACCCAAACCCTAACCCTAACCCTAACCCAAACCCTAACCATAACCAGAACCCAAACCATAACTCTATCCCTAAACCTAACCCTAACCCTAAACCAAACCCTAAACCAAACGCACACCCTAACCCTAACCCTAACCCAAACCCTTTACCTAACCCTAACTCTAACCCAAACATTAACCCTAAACCTAACCCTAACCCAAACCCAAACCCTAACCCTAACCATAACCCTAACCCAAACTCTACCGGTAACCCTAACCCTAACACTAAACCTAACACTAAACCAAACCCTAACCCTATACCCAACCCTAACCCTAACCCAAACATTAACCCTAAACCTAACCCTAACCCAAACCCTAACCATAACCCTAACCCTAAACCAAACCCTAACCCTAACCATAACCCAAACATTAACCCTAAACCTAACACTAACCCTATCCCAAACCCTAACCCTAAACCTAACCCTAGCCCAAACCCTAACCCTAAACCTAACCCTAACACAAACCCTAAACCTAACCCTAACCCAAACTCTAACCGTAACCCTAACCCTAACCGTAACCCTAACCCTAACCCTAAACCTAACACTAACCCAAACCCTAACCCTAACCCTAATCCAAACATTAAACCTAAAGCTAACCCTAAAACAAACCCTAACAATAAACCTAACGCTAACCCAAACCCTAACCCTAATCCTAACCCTAACACAAACCCTAACCCTAACGCTAACCAAACCAAATCCTAAAACTTACACTAACCCTAACCCCAACCCTAATCCTAAACCAAACTCAAACACTAACCCTAATTCTCACCCTAACCCTAATCGAAAACCTAAAACTAACCCTACCCCAAACCATAACTCTATCCCAAAATCTAAACTTAAATCTAAACCAAACCCAAACCTTAACCCTGACACTAACCCTAACCCTAACCCAAACCCAAACCCTAACACTAACCCAAACCCTAACCCAAACCCTAACTCTAACCCTAACCCTAACCCTAACCCAAACCCAAACCCTAACCCTATCCCTAACCCTAACCCAATCCCTAACCCTAACCCTAACCCAAAACCAAACCCTAACCCTAACCCTAACCCTAACCCTAATCCTAACGCAAACCAAACCCTAACACTAACCCTAACCCTAAACCTAACCCTAATCCAAACCCAAACCCTAACCCTAAACCTAACTCTAACCCAAACCCTAACCATAACCAGAACACAAACCATAACTCTATCCCTAACCCTAACCCTAACCCTAACCCTAACCCTAACCCTAACACAAACCCTAACCCTAACCCTAACCCTAACCTTAACCCTAACCCAAACCCTAACACTAACCCTAACCCTAACACAAACCCTAACTCTAAACCTAACCCTAACCCAAACCCAAATCCTAACCCTAATCCTAACCCTAACCCAAACACTAACCCTAACCCTACCCCTAACCCAAACCCAAACACTAAACATAACCCAAATCCTAACCCAAACCCAAACCCTAAACCAAACCCTAACCCTAACCCAAAACCTAACCATTACCAGAATCTAAACTATAACACTATCCCTAAACCTAAACCTAACAGTAAACCTAACACTAACCCAAACGCACACCCTAACCCTAACCCTAACCCTAACACAAACCCTAACCCAAAGCCAAACCCTAACCCTAACCTTACCGTAACCCAAACCCTAACCCTAACCCTAACCCAAAATCAAACCCTAACCCTAACCCTAAACCTAAACTTAATCCTAACGCAAACCAAACCCTAACACTAACCCTAACCCTAAACCTAACCCTAATCCAAACCCAAACCCTAACCCTACTCCTAACCGTAACCCAAAACCTAAGCATAACCAGAACATAACTCTATCCCTAAACCTAACCCTAACCCTAAACCTAACCCTAACCCAAACGCACACCCTAACCCTAAACCTAACCCTAACCCTAACCCAAAGCCTAACCCTAACCTTAAACTAAACTTAACCCTAACCCAAACGGTAACCCTAACCCTAACGCTAACCCTAACCTAATCCTAAACCTAACCTTAACCCAAATCCTAAACTTATCGAAAACCCTCACGCTAAACCTAACCTAAACCCTAACCCTAACCCTAACACTAACCCTAACCCAAACCCAAACCCTAATCCTAACACTAACCCTAACCCTAACTCTAACACTCACCCTAACCCAAACAGATACCCTAAACCTAACCCTAAACCTAACTCACACCCTAACCCTAACGCTAAGCCTAACCCTAACCCTAATCCTAACCCTAACCCTAACCCAAACCATAACCCTAATCCTAAACGTATACCTAACCCTAAACCTAACCCTAACCCAAACACTAACCCTAACCCTAACCCTAAACCTAACCCTAAACCTAATTCTAATCCTAACCCTAACCATAACCATAACCATAACCCATACCCTAATCCGAGGGTAGCCTTGAACTGATAATCCTCCTGCTTCACCCCCAAGAGTTGAGTTGTACTTTTTTAACACCAAAGATTGGATTCAGCAACAATGAAAAAGGAAAATATTTTCCCTCATAGAAAACGATGTCCAAAGTAGTTTTCTGATTCAAATGTAGCTTATAGTACTTAAGAATCCAATATCAATAATATGGTAATTTAGAAAGAATGAGGTTGGTTATTTATGTAACCACGTGCAATCCTGGCAAGAGCTGCAGGACAGGGAAGCAACCTTGGCATGACTTGACCAGGGGAGGCGCACCTGCTCGGAAGCTATGATAGACAGGCAGAGCTCTGCAAGTGAGTGCTGAGTGCTATTGGTCAGTCTCCTGTCATTGGTGTCTGATGTGGGCAGGAGTGCTGAGGTCACAGAATCTTGGACTAAGATTCTGGAACTCCAAGAGGCAGTGACGTGGCAAAGCATTGTTTAGGGTATTGCTAGGTGACAAAGCCCTCTCAGATGAGTTGCTGAAACACAGAGGTATCATGGTGGTAGGCTCTAGTGTTTGGGTGACCAGTTTGGAGAGATTTAGTTGACTTTAGGTCAAAGTTCTAGTGTTTGACAAAAAGAAGCAGCCAGGAGAAAATGGGAGGAGGAGGGGAGAACGTGGTGTGGCCTGCTGGCCCTGCCTAGGTCCTCCACATACAGGACCTCTACGACAAAGGCTACCTCTACTAAGCTAACCCTAACCCTAACCCTTACCCTAAACCTAACCCTAAACCTAACCTAACACTAACCCTGTACCTAACCCTAACCCTAACCCAAACATTAAACCTAAACCTAACCCTAACCCAAACCCTAACCCTAACCCTAACCGTAACCCAAAACCTAACCCTAACCCTAACCCCAATCCTTACCCAAACCCAAACCCTAACCCTAACCCTAAACCTAACCCTAACCCAAACCCAAACCCTAACCCTAACCCTAACCTTAACGCAAACCCAAACCCTAACCCTAACCCTAACCCTAACCCTAAACCTAAACCTAACCCTAACCCAAACCCTAACCCTAACCCTAACCCTAACCCTAAACCTAAACCTAACCCTAACCCAAACCCTAACCGTGAACCCAACCATAAACCAAACCCTAACCCTAAACCTAACCCTAACCCTAACCCAAACATTAACCCTAAACCTAACCCTAATCCTAGCCCAAACCCTAACCCTAAACCTAAACCTAACACAAACCCAAACCCTAACCCAGCCCTAAACCTAACCCAAAATCTAACTGTAACCATAACCCTAACCCTAACACTAAATGTAACACTAAACCAAACCCAAACCCTATACCTAACCCTAACCATAACCCAAACATTAACCCTAAACCTAACCCTAACCCAAACCCTAACCCTAAACCTAACCCTAACCCAAACCCTAACCCTAAACCTAACCCAAACCCAAACCCTAACCATAACCATAACCCTAATCCTAACCCAAACCCTAACACTAAAGCTAACCCAAACATTAACCCTAAACCTAAACCTAACCCAAACTCTAACCGTAAACCTAACCCTAACCCAAACCCAAACCCTAACCCTAACCCTAACCGTAACCCAAACCCTAACACTAACCCTAAACCCAATCCTTACCCAAACCCAAAACCTAACCCTAACCCCAACCCTAACCCTAGCCCAAACCCAAACCCTAACCCTAACCCTATCCTTAACCCAAACCCAAACCCTAACCCTAACCCTAACCCAAACCCTAACCATAACCAGAACCCAAACCATAACTCTATCCCTAAACCTAACCCTAACCCTAAACAAAACCCTAAACCAAACGCACACCCTAACCCTAACCCTAACCCAAACCCTTTACCTAACCCTAACTCTAACCCAAACATTAACCCTAAACCTAACCCTAACCCAAACACAAACCCTAAACCTAACCATAACCCTACCCCAAACTCTCCCGGTTTCCCCAACCCTAACACTAAACCTAACACTAAACCAAACCCTAACCCTATACGCAACCCTAACCCTAACCCAAACATTAACCCTAAACCTAACCCTAACCCAAACCCTAACCATAACCCTAACCCTAAACCAAACCCTAACCCTAACCATAACCCAAACATTAACCCTAAACCTAACACTAACCCTATCCCAAACCCTAACCCTAAACCTAACCCTAGCCCAAACCCTAACCCTAAACCTAACCCTAACACAAACCCTAAACCTAACCCTAACCCAAACTCTAACCGTAACCCTAACCCTAACCGTAACCCTAACCCTAACCCTAAACCTAACACTAACCCAAACCCTAACCCTAACCCTAATCCAAACATTAAACCTAAAGCTAACCCTAAAACAAACCCTAACAATAAACCTAACGCTAACCCAAACCCTAACCCTAATCCTAACCCTAACACAAACCCTAACCCTAACGCTAACCAAACCAAATCCTAAAACTTACACTAACCCTAACCCCAACCCTAATCCTAAACCAAACTCAAACACTAACCCTAATTCTCACCCTAACCCTAATCGAAAACCTAAAACTAACCCTACCCCAAACCATAACTCTATCCCAAAATCTAAACTTAAATCTAAACCAAACCCAAACCTTAACCCTGACACTAACCCTAACCCTAACCCTAACCCTAACCCAAACACTAACCCAAACCCAAACCCTAACCCTAACACAAAACCTAACCCTAAACCAAACCCTAACCCTATTCCTAACCCTAACCATAAACCTAAACGTAACCCTAACACAAACGCAAACCCTTCCCCTAATCCTAACCCTAACCCTAACTCTAACCCTAACTCTAAAACTAACACTAACCCTAACCCTAACCCAAACCCTAACCCTAATCCAAACATTAACCCTAAATCTAACCCTAACTCTAACCCAAACCCTAACCCTAATCCTAAACCTAACCCTAACCCAAACCATAACACTAACCCTAAATGTAACCCTAACCCTAAACCTAACCCTAACACAAACAGTAACACTAACCATAACCATAACCCATACCCTAATCCCAGGGTAGCCTTGAACTGATAATCCTCCTGCCTCACCCCCAAGAGTTGAGTTATACTTTTTTTAAGAGCAAAGTTTGGATTCAGCAACAATGAAAAAGGAAAATATTTTCCCTCATAGAGAATGATGCCCAAAGAAGTTTTCTGATTCAAATGTAGCTTATAGTATTTAAGAATCCAATATCAATAATATGGTAATTTCTAGAAAGAATGAGGTTGGTTATTTATGTAACCACGTGCAATCCTGGCACGAACTGCAGGAAAGGGAAGCAACCTTGGAAATGCCTTGACCAGGGGAGGAGCACCTGCTCTGAAGCTGTGATAGGCAGGCAGAGCTTTGCAAGTGAGTGCTGAGTGCTATTGGTCAGTCTGCTGTCATTGGTGTCTGATGTGGGCAGGAATGCTGAAGGTCACAGAATCTTGGACTAAGATTCTGGAACTCCAAGAGGGAGTGACCTGGCAAAGCATTCTTTTGGGTGTTGCTAGGTGACAGAGCCCTTTCAGATGAGTTGCTGAACCACAGAGGTTTCTTGGTAGTAGGCTCAAGTTTTTAGGTGACCAGTTTGGAGAGATTTAGTTTACTTTAGGTCAAAGTACTAGTTTTTGACAAAAAGAAGCAGCCAGGAGAAGATGGGAGGAGGAGGGGAGAAGGTGGTGTGTCCTGCTGGACCTGCCCAGGCCGTGCACATATAGGACCTCTACTACAACGCCTACCTCTACTAACCCTAACCCTGACCCTAACCCTAACCCATGCATTAACCTAAACCTAATCCTAACCCAAACCTTACAACTAAACTTAACCCTAAACCAAACCCTAACCCTAACCCAAACCTTAACCCAAACCCTAACCCTAAACCTAACCCTAACCGTAACCCAAACCCTAACCCTAACCTAACATTAACCCTATACCTAACCCAAACCTAAGCCAAACATTAACCCTAAACTTAACCCTAACCCAAACTCTAAACCTAAACCTAACCCTAACCCAAACCCTAAACCTAACCCTAACCCTACCCCTAACCGTAACTCTAACCCTAACCATAACCTTAACCTTAACCCTATTCAAACCCTAACCTTAACCCTAACCTTAACCCTAACACTAACCCTAAACCTAACCCTAACCCAAACCCTAACCCTAAACCTAACCCTAAACCAAACCCTAACCCTAACCCTAACCCTAACCCTAACCCAAACCCAAACCCTAACCCTAACACTAACATTAACACTAACCCTAACCCTAACCCAAACTCTAACCATAACCCTAACCCTAACCCTATCCCTAACCCTAACACTAACCCTAACCCAAATATTAACCCTAAAGCTAACCCTAACCCAAACCCTAACCAAAACCTAACCCTAAACCAAAACCTAACCCTAACCCAAACCCTAACCCTAATCCTAACCCTAACAAAAACGCTAACCCTAAGGCTAACCTAACCAAATCCTAACCCTAACACAAACCCTAACCCTTACCCAAACCCAAACCCTAATCCAAACACTAACCCTAACCCTAACCCTAACCCTCACCAAAACCCAAACGCAATCCTCACCCTAACCCTAACCCTAACCCAAACCCTAACCCTAAACCTAACTCTAACCCAAACCCTAAACCTAACCCTAATCCTAAACCTAACCCTAATCCAAACCATAACCCTAACCCTAAATGTAACCCTAACCCTAAACCTAACCCTAACCCAAACACTAACACTAACCATAACCATAACCCATACCCTAATCCCAGGGTAGCCTTGAACTGATAATCCTCCTGCCTCACCCCCAAGAGTTGAGTTATACTTTTTTTAAGAGCAAAGTTTGGATTCAGCAACAATGAAAAAGGAAAATATTTTCCCTCATAGAGAATGATGCCCAAAGAAGTTTTCTGATTCAAATGTAGCTTATACTATTTAAGAATCCAATATCAATAATATGGTAATTTCTAGAAAGAATGAGGTTGGTTATTTATGTAACCATTTGCAATCCTGGCAAGAGCTGCAGGACTGGGAAGCAACCTTGGAAATGCCTTGACCAGGGGAGGAGCACCTGCTCTGAAGCTGTGATAGACAGGCAGAGCTTTGCAAGTGAGTGCTGAGTGCTATTGGTCAGTCTCCTGTCATTGGTGTCTGATGTGGGCAGGAATGCTGAAGGTCACAGAATCTTGGACTAAGATTCTGGAACTCCAAGAGGGAGTGACCTGGCAAAGCATTCTTTTGGGTGTTGCTAGGTGACAGAGCCCTCTCAGATGAGTTGCTGAAACACAGAGGTTTCTTGGTGGTAGGCTCAAGTGTTTAGGTGACCAGTTTGGAGAGATTTAGTTGACTTTAGGTCAAAGTTCTAGTGTTTGACAAAAAGAAGCAGCCAGGAGAAGATGGGAGGAGGAGGGGAGAAGGTGGTGTGTCCTGCTGGACCTGCCCAGGCCCTGCACATATAGGACCTCTACTACAACGCCTACCTCTAATAACCCTAACCCTGACCCTAACCCTAACCCAAGCATTAACCTAAACCTAATCCTAACCCAAACCTTACGCCTAAACCTAACCCTAAACCAAACCCTAAACCTAACCCAAATCCTAACCCAAACCCTAACCCTAAACCTAACCCTAACCCTAACCCAAACCCTAACCCTTACCTAACAATAACCCTATACCTAAACCAAACCTAAGCCAAACATTAACCCTAAACCTAACCCTATCCCAAACTCTAAACCTAAACCTAACCCTAACCCTAACCCTAACCCAAACATTAACCCTAAACCTAACCCTAACCCAAACCCTAACCCTAAACCTAACCCTAAACCAAACCCTAACCCTAACCCTAACCCTAACCCTAACCCTAACCCAAACCCAAAACCTAACCCTAACACTAACATTAACCCTAACCCTAACCCTAACCCAAACTCTAACCGTAACCCTAACCCTAACCCTATCCCTAACCCTAACACTAACCCTAACCCAAATATTAAATCTAAACCTAACCCTAACCCAAACCCTACCCAAAACCTAACCCTAAACCAAAACCTAACCCTAACCCTAATCCTAACCAAACCATAACCGTAACCCTAACCCTAACCCTTACAATAACTCTAACACAAATATTAACCCTAAACCTAACCGTAACACAAACCCTAACCCTAAACCTAACCCTAAACCAAACCCTAACCCTATACCTAACACTAACACAAAACCTAACCCTAACCCTAACCCTAACACTAACCTAAACCCAAATCCTAACCCTAACCCTAACCCTAACCCATACCCTAACCGTAACCCTAACCCTAACCCTAACCGTAACCCTAACCCTAACCCTAACCCTAACCCTAATCCTAACCCTAACCCTAACCCAAACACTAACCCTAACCCTAACCCTAACCCTAACGCAAACATTAACCCTAAACCTAACCCTAACCCAATCCCTAACCCTAAACCTAACCCTAACCCAAATCCTAACTCTAATCCTAACCCTAACCCAAACCCAAACCCTAACCTAACCCTAACCCTAACAATAACAAAAAACCCTATCCCTAACGCTAACTCAAACCCTAACCGTAACCCTAACCCACCCCCCAACCCAAACCCAAAAACTAACCCTAACCTTCACCCAGACCATGAACCTAATCGTAACCCTAACCCTAATCCAAACCCTGACCATAACCCTAACCCTTACCCTAACCCTAACACAAACCCTAACCCTAAACCTAACCCTAACCCTAACACTAACCCTAACCCAAACCCAAACCCTAACTCTAAATCTAACCCTAACCCAAACCCAAACCCTAACCCAAACCCTAACCTAACCCTAACCCTATCCCTAACCTAACCCTAACCCTAACCCGAATCCTAACGCAAACCAAACCCTAACCCTAACCCTAACCCTAACCCTAACCCTAACTCAAACCCAAACACTAACCCTAACCCTAACTCTAACCGAAAAACTAACCATAACTAGAACACAAAAAATAACTCTATTCCTAAACCTAACCCTAACCCTAAATCTAACCCTAAATCAAACGGACACCCTAACCCTAACCCTAATCCAAACGCTAACCCTAACCCTAACCCTAACCCTAACACTAATCCTAACCCTATCCCTAACCCAAATCCTAACCTTATAGCAAACACTCACCCTAAACCTAACCTAAACCCTAACCCTAACCCTAACACTAACCCTAACCCAAACCCAAACCCTAATCCTAACACTAACCCTAACCCTTACACTCACCCTTACCCAAACGGAAACCCTAAACCTAACCTTAACCCTAACTCAAACCCTAACCCTAACCCTAACTCTAATACAAACCCTAACCCTAACCCTAATCCTAACCCCAACCCTAACCCAAACCATAACCCAAATCCTAATCGTAACCCTAAAACTAAACTTAACCATAACCCAAATACTAACCCTATCCCTAACCCAAACCCTAACCCAAACCATAACCCTAAACCTAACCCTAACCCAAACCCTAACACTAAAGCTAAACCTAACACAAATCCTAACCCTAACCCTAACCCTAACCCTAACCCAAACCCTAACCCTAACCCTAACCCTAACCCAAACTCTAACCGTAACCCTAACCCTATCCCTATCCCTAAACCTAACACTAACCCTAACCTAAATATTAAGCCTAAACCTAACCCTAACCCAAACCCTAACCAAAACCTAACCCTAAAACAAAACCTAACCCTAACCCTAACCAAACCATAACCGTAACCCTAACCCTAACCCTTACAATAAATCTAACACAAATATTAACCCTAAACCTAACCGTAACACAAACCCTAACCCTAAACCTAACCCTAACACAAAACCTAACCCTAACCCTAACCCTAACACTAACCTAAACCCAAATCCTAACCCTAAACCTAAACCTAACCCATACCGTAACCGTAACCCTAACCCTAACCCTAAACCTAACCCCAACCCTAACCCTATCCCAAACACTAAACCTAACCCTAACCCTAACCCCAACCCTAACCCTAACCCAAACATTAACCCTAAACCTAACCCTAACCCAAACCCTAACCCTAAACCTAACCCTAACCCAAACCCTAACCCTATCCCAAAACCAAACACTAACCCTAAGTCTAATCCTAACCCTAAACCTAACCCTAACCCTAACGGAAACCATAAACACAACCCTATCCCTAAACACAACCCAACCCAAAACTTAACCCTAAACCTGACCCTAACCATAACCCTAAAATCGAACACAAAACTGAACATAAACCTAACCCAAACCCTAACACAAACCCTAACCCAAACCCAAACCCTAACCCTAACCTAACCCAAACCCTAACCCTAACCCTAACCCAAAACCAAACCCTAACCCTAACCCTAACCCTAACCCTAATCCTCACGCAAACCAAACCCTAACACTAACCCTAACCCTAAACCTAACCCTAATCCAAACCTAAACCCTAACCCTATTCCTAACTGTAACCCAAAACCTAACCATAACCAGAACATAACTCTATCCCTAAACCTAACACTAACCCTAAACCTAACCCTAACCCAAACGCACACCCTAACCCTAAACCTAACCCTAACCCTAACCCAAACCCTAACCCTAACCTTAAACTAAACTTAACCCTAACCCAAATGGTAACCCTAACCCTAACGCTAACCCTAACCTAATCCTAAACCTAACCTTAACCCAAATCCTAAACTTATCGAAAACCCTCACGCTAAACCTAACCTAAACCCTAACCCTAACCCTAAAACTAACCCTAACCCAAACCCAAACCCTAATCCTAACACTAACCCTAACCCTAACCCTAACACTCACCCTAACCCAAACAGAAACCCTAAACCTAACCCTAAACCTAACTCACACCCGAACCCTAACCTAACCCTAATCCTAACCCTAACCCTAACCCAAACCATAACCCTAATCCTAAACGTATCCCTAACCCTAAACCTAACCCTAACCCAAACACTAACCCTAACCCTAACCCTAAACCTAACCCTAACCCTAATTCTAACCCTAACCCTAACCATAACCATAACCATAACCCATACCATAATCCGAGGGTAGCCTTGAACTGATAATCCTCCTGCCTCACCCCCAAGAGTTGAGTTGTACTTTTTTAAGAGCAAAGATTGGATTCAGCAACAATGAAAAAGGAAAATATTTTCCCTCATAGAAAACGATGTCCAAAGTAGTTTTCTGATTCAAATGTAGCTTATAGTACTTAAGAATCCAATATCAATAATATGGTAATTTCTAGAAAGAATAAGGTTGGTTATTTATGTAACCACGTGCAATCCTGGCAAGAGCTGCAGGACTGGGAAGCAACCTTGGCATGAATTGACCAGGGGAGGCGCACCTCCTCGGAAGCTATGATAGACAGGCAGAGCTAATGCAAGTGAGTGCTGAGTGCTATTGGTCAGTCTCCTGTCATTGGTGTCTGATGTGGGCAGGAGTGCTGAGGTCACAGAATCTTGGACTAAGATTCTGGAACTCCAAGAGGCAGTGACCAGGCAAACATTGTTTAGGGTGTTGCTAGGTGACAAAGCCCTCTCAGATAAGTTGCTGAAACACAGAGGTTTCTTCGTGGTAGGCTCTTGTGTTTGGTTGACCAGTTTGGAGAGATTTAGTTGACTTTAGGTCAAAAATCTAGTGTTTGACAAAAAGAAGCAGCCAGGAGAAGTGGGAGGAGGAGGGGAGAAGGTGGTGTGGCCTGCTGGCGATGCCCAGGCCCTCCACATACAGGACCTCTACTACTAACCCTAATTGCCTACCTCTACTAACCCTAACGCTAACCCTAACCCTAACCCTAACCCTAACCCTAATCCTAAACCTAACCTAACAATAACCCTATACCTAACCCAAACATTAAACCTAAACCTAACCCTGACCCTAACCCTAAGACTAAACCTAACCATAACCCAAACATTAACCCTAAACCTAACCCTAACCCTAGCCCAAACCCTAACCCTAAATGTAACACTAACACAAACCCTAACCCTAACCCTAACCCAAACCCAAACCCTAACCCTAACCCTAACCCTAACACAAATATTAACACTAAACCTAACCCTAACCTAAACCCTAACCCTAAACCTAACACTAACCCAAACCCTAACCATAACCATAATCCTAACCCTAACCCAAACCCTAACCCTAAAGATAACCCAAACATTAACCCTAAACCTAAACCCAACCCAAACCCTAACCCTAAACCTAACCCTAGCCCAAACATAACCCTAAACCTAACCCTAACACAAACCCTAACCCTATCCCAAACCCAAACACTAACCCTAAGCCTAATCCTAAACCTAAACCTAACCCTAAACCTAACGGAACCCATAAACATAACCCTATCCCTAAAACACAAGCCTAACCCAAGCCTTAACCCTAAACCTGACCCTAACCCTAACCCTAAAACCGAATACTAAACCTGAACATAAACCTAAACCAAACCATAACCCTAACACTAACCCTAACCCTAACTCTAATCCAAACCCAAACACTAACCCTATACCTAACCCTAAACCAAACTCAAACCCTAACACTGAACTTAACACTAACCCTAACCCTAACGCAAACCCAAACCCTAACCGTAACCCTATCCTTAACAATAACCCAAACCCTAACACTAAATCTAACACAAACCCTAACCCTAACCCTAACCCTAAACCAAACATTAACCCTAAACCTAACCCTAACCCAAACCCTAACCCTAAACCTAACCCTGACCCAAACCCTAAACCTATCCCAAACACAATCACTAACCCTAAGACTAATCCTAACCCTAACCCTAACCCTAATCTTAACACTAACCGAACCCATAAACCTAATCCTATCCCTAAACACAACCCTAACCCAAACCTTAACCCTAAACCTGAACCTAACATAACCCTAACCCTAACCCTAACCCTAAACCCGAACACTAAACCTGAACATAAACCTAACCCAAACCCTAACCCTACACTAACCCTAACCCTAACTCTAATCCAAACAGACACCCTAACCCTAAACCTAACCATAAACCAAACGAAAGCCTAACACTGAACTTAACACTAACCCTAACCCTAACCCAAACTCAAACCATAACCCTAAGCCTAAGCCTAACAATAACCCAAACCCTAACCCTAACCCAAACCCGAACCCTAACCCTAACCCTAACCCAAACCCAAACACTAAACCTAACCCTAATCCTAACCCAAACCCAAACCTTAAGCCTAATCCTAACACTAACCCAAACCCTAACCATAACCAGAATTCAAACTATAACACTATCCGTAAACCTAACCCTAACCCAAAACCTAACCCTAACCCAAACGCACACACTAACCCTAACCCTAACCCTAAACCTAACCCTAATCCTAACACAAACCCTAACCTTAACCCTAACCCTAACCCAAACCCAAACCCTAACACTAACCCAAACCCTAACCCAAACCCTAACTCTAACCCTAACCCTAACCCTAACCCAAACCCAAACCCTAACCCTATCCCTAACCCTAACCCAATCCCTAACCCTAACCCTAACCCAAAACCAAACCCTAACCCTAACCCTAACCCTAACCCTAATCCTAACGCAAACCAAACCCTAACACTAACCCTAACCCTAAACCTAACCCTAATCCAAACCCAAAGCCTAACCCTAAACCTAACTCTAACCCAAACCCTAACCATAACCAGAACACAAACCATAACTCTATCCCTAACCCTAACCCTAACCCTAAACCTAACCCTAACCCTAACACAAACCCTAACCTTAACCCTAACACTAACCCAAACCCAAACCCTAACACTAACCCAAACCCTAACCCAAACCCTAACTCTAACCCTAACCCTAACCCTAACCCTAACCCTAACCCAAACCCAAACCCTAACCCTATCCCTAACCCTAACCCAATCCCTAACCCTAACCCTAACCCAAAACCAAACCCTAACCCTAACCCTAACCCTAACCCTAATCTTAACGCAAACCAAACCCTAACACTAACCCTAACCCTAAACCTAACCCTAATCCAAACCGAAAGCCTAACCCTAAACCTAACTCTAACCCAAACCCTAACCATAACCAGAACACAAACCATAACTCTATCCCTAAACCTAACCCTAACCCTAAACCTAACCCTAACCCAAACGCACACCCTAACCCTAACCCTCACCCTAACCCTAACCCAAACCCTAACCCTAACCTTCAACTAAACTTAACCCTAACCCAAATGCTAACCCTAACCCTAACCCTAACCCTAACCTAATCCTAAACCTAACCTTAACCCAAATCCTAAACTTATCGCAAACACTCACCCTAAACCTATCCTAAATCCTAACCCTAACCCTAACACTAACCCTAACCCAAACCCAAACACTAATCCTAACACTAACCCTAACCCTAACCCTAACTCTAACCCTAACACTCACCCTAACCCAAACGGAAACCCTAAACCTAACCCTAACCCTAACTCACAACATAACCCTAATCCTAACCCTAACCCTAACCCTAACCCTAAACCTAACACTAACCCAAACCCTAACCCTAACCCTAACCCTAACACTAAACCTAAGCCTAACAATAAACCAAACCCTAACCCTAAACCTAACCGTAACCCAAACCCTAACGCTAAACCTAACCCTAACCCAAAGCCTAACCCTAAAGCTAACAGTAACACAAAACCTAACCCTAACCCTAACCCTAACCCTAATCCAAACCCAAATACTAACCCTAACCCTAACCCTAAACCTAACCCTAACCCTAACCCAAACATTAGCCCTAAACCTAACCCTAACCCAAACCCTAACCCTAAACCTAACCCTAACCCAAACCCTAACCCTATCCCAAACCCAAACACTAACCCTAAGCCTAATCCTAACCCTAACCCTAACCCTAACTCTAACCGAATCCATAAACCTAACCCTATCCCTAAACACAACCCTAATCCAAACCTTAACCCTAAACCTGAACCTAACACTAACCCTAACCCTAACGTTAACCCTAAACCCGAACACTAAACCTGAACATGAACCTAACCCAAACCCTAACCCTAACACTAACCCTAACCCTAACTCTAATCCAAACAGACACCCTAACCCTATACCTAACAATAAACAAAACCCAAACCCTAACACTGAACTTAACACTAACCCTAACCCTAACCCAAACCCTAACCCTAACCCTAACCCAAACCCAAACACTAAACCTAACCCTAATCCTAACCATAACCCAAACCCTAAACCTAACCCTAACCCTAACCCAAACCCTAACCATAACCAGAATCCAAACTATAACACTATCTCTAAACCTAACCCTAACCCTAAACCTAACCCTAACTCACACGCACACCCTAACCCTAACCGTATCCCTAACCCTAACCCTAACACAAACCCTAACCCTAACCCTAACCCTAACCCTAACCCTAACCCTAACCCTAACCCTAACACAAACCCTAACCCTAACCCTAACCCTTACCTTAACCCTAACCCAAACCCTAACACTAACCCTAACCCTAACACAAACCCTAACTCTAAACCTAACCCTAACCCAAACCCAAACCATAACCCTAACCCTAACCCTAACCCAAACACTAACCCTAACCCTAACCCTAACCCAAACCCAAACACTAAACATAACCCTAATCCTAACCCAAACCCAAACCCTAAACCAAACCCTAACCCTAACCCAAAACCTAACCATTACCAGAATCTAAACGATAACACTATCCCTAAACCTAACCCTAACAGCAAACCTAACACTAACCCAAACGCACACCCTAACCCTAACCCTAACCCTAACCCTAACACAAACCTTAACCCAAACCCAAACCCTAACCCTAACCTTACCCTAACCCAAACCCTAACCCTAAACCTAACCCAAAATCAAACCCTAACCCTAACCCTAACCCTAACCTTAATCCTAACGCAAACCAAACCCTAACACTAACCCTAACCCTAAACCTAACCCTAATCCAAAACCAAACGAAAACCCTATTCCTAACCGTAACCCAAAACCTAACCATAACCAGAACATAACTCTATCCCTAAACCTAACCCTAACCCTAAACCTAACCCTAACCCAAACGCACACCCTAACCCTAAAACTAACCCTAACCCTAACCCAAACCCTAACCCTAACCTTAAACTAAACTTAACCATAACCCAAACGGTAACCCTAACCCTAACGCTAACCCTAACCTAATCCTAAACCTAACCTTAACCCAAATCCTAAACTTATCAAAAACCCTCACGTTAAACCTAACCTAAACCCTAACCCTAACCCTAACACTAACCCTAAGCCAAACCCAAACTCTAATCCTAACAATAACCCTAACCCTAACCCTAACACTCACCCTAACCCAAACAGATACCCTAAACCTAACCCTAAACCTAACTCACACCCTAACCCTAACACTAAGCCTAACCCTAACCCTAATCCTAACCCTAACCCTAACCCAAACCATAACCCTAATCCTAAACGTATACCTAACCCTAAACCTAACCCTAACCCAAACACTAACCCTAACCCTAACCCTAAACCTAACCCTAAACCTAATTCTAATCCTAACCCTAACCATAACCATAACCATAACCCATACCCTAATCCGAGGGTAGCCTTGAACTGATAATCCTCCTGCTTCACCCCCAAGAGTTGAGTTGTACTTTTTTAACACCAAAGATTGGATTCAGCAACAATGAAAAAGGAAAATATTTTCCCTCATAGAAAACGATGTCCAAAGTAGTTTTCTGATTCAAATGTAGCTTATAGTACTTAAGAATCCAATATCAATAATATGGTAATTTAGAAAGAATGAGGTTGGTTATTTATGTAACCACGTGCAATCCTGGCAAGAGCTGCAGGACAGGGAAGCAACCTTGGCATGACTTGACCAGGGGAGGCGCACCTGCTCGGAAGCTATGATAGACAGGCAGAGCTCTGCAAGTGAGTGCTGAGTGCTATTGGTCAGTCTCCTGTCATTGGTGTCTGATGTGGGCAGGAGTGCTGAGGTCACAGAATCTTGGACTAAGATTCTGGAACTCCAAGAGGCAGTGACGTGGCAAAGCATTGTTTAGGGTATTGCTAGGTGACAAAGCCCTCTCAGATGAGTTGCTGAAACACAGAGGTATCATGGTGGTAGGCTCTAGTGTTTGGGTGACCAGTTTGGAGAGATTTAGTTGACTTTAGGTCAAAGTTCTAGTGTTTGACAAAAAGAAGCAGCCAGGAGAAAATGGGAGGAGGAGGGGAGAACGTGGTGTGGCCTGCTGGCCCTGCCTAGGTCCTCCACATACAGGACCTCTACGACAAAGCCTACCTCTACTAAGCTAACCCTAACCCTAACCCTTACCCTAAACCTAACCCTAAACCTAACCTAACACTAACCCTGTACCTAACCCTAACCCTAACCCAAACATTAAACCTAAACCTAACCCTAACCCAAACCCTAACCCTAACCCAAACCCTAACCCTAACCCTAAACCTAACCCTAACCCAAACCCAAACCCTAACCCTAACCCTAACCTTAACGCAAACCCAAACCCTAACCCTAACCCTAACCCTAACCCTAACCCTAAACCTAAACCTAACCCTAACCCAAACCCTAAACCTAACCCTAACCCTAACCCTAAACCTAAACCTAACCCTAACCCAAACCCTAACTGTGAACCCAACCCTAAACCAAACCCTAACCCTAAACCTAACCCTAACCCTAACCCAAACATTAACCCTAAACCTAACCCTAATCCTAGCCCAAACCCTAACCCTAAACCTAACCCTAACACAAACCCAAACCCTAACCCAGCCCTAAACCTAACCCAAAATCTAACTGTAACCATAACCCTAACCCTAACACTAAATGTAACACTAAACCAAACCCAAACCCTATACCAAACCCTAACCATAACCCAAACATTAACCCTAAACCTAACACTAACCCAAACCCTAACCCTAAACCTAACCCTAACCCAAACCCTAACCATAACCATAACCCTAATCCTAACCCAAACCCTAACACTAAAGCTAACCCAAACATTAACCCTAAACCTAAACCTAACCCAAACTCTAACCCTAAACCTAACCCTAACCCAAACCCAAACCCTAACACTAACCCTAACCGTAACCCAAATCCTAACACTACCCCTAAACCCAATCCTTACCCAAACCCAAATCCTAACCCTAACCCCAACCCTAACCCTAGCCCAAACCCAAACCCTAACCCTAACCCTATCCTTAACCCAAACCCAAACCCTAACCCTAACCCTAACCCAAACCTTAACCATAACCAGAACGTAAACCATAACTCTATCCCTAAACCTAACCCTAACCCTAAACCTAACCCTAAACCAAACGCACACCCTAACCCTAACCCAAACCCTTTACCTAACCCTAACTCTAACCCAAACATTAACCCTAAACCTAACCCTAACCCAAACCCAAACCCTAACCCTAACCATAACCCTAACCCAAACTCTACCGGTAACCCTAACCCTAACACTAAACCTAACACTAAACCAAACCCTAACCCTATACCCAACCCTAACCCTAACCCAAACATTAACCCTAAACCTAACCCTAACCCAAACCCTAACCCTAACCCTAACCCTAAACCAAACCCTAACCCTAACCATAACCCAAACATTAACCCTAAACCTAACCCTAACCCTAACCCAAACCCTAACCCTAAACCTAACCCTAGCCCAAACCCTAACCCTAAACCTAACCCTAACACAAACCCTAAACCTAACCCTAACCCAAACTCTAACCATAACCCTAACCCTAACCGTAACCCTAACCCTAACCCTAAACCTAACACTAACCCAAACCCTAACCCTAACCCTAACCCAAACATTAAACCTAAAGCTAACCCTAAAAAAAACCCTAACAATAAACCTAACGCTAACCCAAACCCTAACCCTAATTCTAACCCTAACACAAACCCTAACCCTAACGCTAACCAAACCAAATCCTAAACCTAACACTAACCCTAACCCCAACCCTAATCCTAAACCAAACTCAAACACTAACCCTAATTCTCACCCTAACCCTAATCGAAAACCTAAAACTAACCCTACCCCAAACCATAACTCTATCCCAAAATCTAAACTTAAAACTAAACGAAACCCAAACCTTAACCCTGACACTAACCCTAACCTTAACCCTAACCCTAACCCAAACCCTAACCCAAACCCAAACCCTAACCCTAACACAAAACCTAACCCTATTCCTAACCCTAACCATAAACCTAAACGTAACCCTAACACAAACGCAAACCCTTCCCCTAATCCTAACCCTAACCCTAACTCTAACCCTAACTCTAAAACTAACACTAACCCTAACCCTAACCCAAACCCTAACCCTAATCCAAACATTAACCCTAAACCTAACCCTAACCCAAACCCTAACCCTAATCCTGAACCTAACCCTAACCCAAACCATAACCCTAACCCTAAATGTAACCCTAACCCTAAACCTAACCCTAACCCAAACACTAACACTAACCATAACCATAACCCATACCCTAAAACCCAGGGTAGCCTTGAACTGATAATCCTCCTGCCTCACCCCCAAGAGTTGAGTTATACTTTTTTTAAGAGGAAAGTTTGGATTCAGCAACAATGAAAAAGGAAAATATTTTCCCTCATAGAGAATGATGCCCAAAGAAGTTTTCTGATTCAAATGTAGCTTATACTATTTAAGAATCCAATATCAATAATATGGTAATTTCTAGAAAGAATGAGGTTGGTTATTTATGTAACCATTTGCAATCCTGGCAAGAGCTGCAGGACTGGGAAGCAACCTTGGAAATGCCTTGACCAGGGGAGGAGCACCTGCTCTGAAGCTGTGATAGACAGGCAGAGCTTTGCAAGTGAGTGCTGAGTGCTATTGGTCAGTCTCCTGTCATTGGTGTCTGATGTGGGCAGGAATGCTGAAGGTCACAGAATCTTAGACTAAGATTCTGGAACTCCAAGAGGGAGTGACCTGGCAAAGCATTCTTTTGGGTGGTGCTAGGTGACAGAGCCCTCTCAGATGAGTTGCTGAAACACAGAGGTTTCTTGGTGGTAGGCTCAAGTGTTTAGGTGACCAGTTTGGAGAGATTTAGTTGACTTTAGGTCAAAGTTCTAGTGTTTGACAAAAAGAAGCAGCCAGGAGAAGATGGGAGGAGGAGGGGAGAAGGTGGTGTGTCCTGCTGGACCTGCCCAGGGCCTGCACATATAGGACCTCTACTACAACGCCTACCTCTACTAACCCTTACCCTGACCCTAACCCTAACCCAAGCATTAACCTAAACCTAATCCTAACCCAAACCTTACGCCTAAACCTAACCCTAAACCAAACCCTAACCCTAACCCAAACCCTAACCCAAACCCTAACCCTAAACCTAACCCTAACCCTAACCCAAACCCTAAACCTAACCTAACAATAACCCTATACCTAAACCAAACCTAATCCAAACATTAACCCTAAACCTAACCCTATCCCAAACTCTAAACCTAAACCTAACCCTAACCCTAACCCTAACCCTAACCCTAACCCAAACATTAACCCTAAACCTAACCCTAACCCAAACCCTAACCCTAAACCTAACCCTAAACCAAACCCTAACCCTAACCCTAACCCTAACCCTAACCCTAACCCTAACCCAAACCCAAACCCTAACCCTAACACTAACATTAACCCTAACCCTAACCCTAACCCAAACTCTAACCGTAACCCTAACCCTAACCCTATCCCTAACCCTAACACTAACCCTAACCCAAATATTAACCCTAAACCTAACCCTAACCCAAACGCTACCCAAAACCTAACCCTAAAGCAAAATCTAACCGTAACCCTAACCCTAACCAAACCATAACCGTAACCCTAACCCTAACCCTTACAATAACTCTAACACAAATATTAACCCTAAACCTAACCGTAACACAAATCCTAACCCTAAACCTAACCCTAAACCAAACCCTAACCCTATACCTAACACTAACACAAAACCTAACCCTAACCCTAACCCTAACTCTAACCTAAACCCAAATCCTAACCCTAACCCTAACCCTAACCCATACCCTAACCGTAACCCTAACCCTAACCCTAACCGTAACCCTAACCCTAACCCTAACCCTAACCCTAATCCTAACCCTAACCCTAACCCAAACACTAACCCTAACCCTAACCCTAAAACTAACGGAAACATTAACCCTAAACCTAACCCTAACCCAAACCCTAACCCTAAAACTAACCCTAACCCAAATCCTAACCCTATCCCAAACCCAAACACTAACCCTAAGCCTAATCCTAACCCGAAACATAACCCTAACCCTAACGGAACCCATAAACATAACCCTATCCCTAAACACAACCCAACCCAAAACTTAACCCTAAACCTGACCCAAACCCTAACCGTAAAACCGAACACTAAACCTGAACATAAACCTAACCCAAACCCTTACCCTAACCCTAACCCTAACCCAAACCCTGACACTAACATTAACCCTAACGTAAACCCTAACCCTAACCCTAACCCAAACCCTAACTCTAACCCTAACCCTAACCCAAACCCAAACCCTAACCTAACCCTAACCCTAACAATAACAAAAAACCCTATCCCTAACGCTAACTCAAACCCTAACCGTAACCCTAACCCACACCCCAACCCAAACCCAAAAACTAACCGTAACCTTCACCCAGACCATGAACCTAATCGTAACCCTAACCCTAACCCA
>JAJHUQ010000037.1:4912500-4970000 GCA_035773235.1 Eospalax fontanierii | reverse complement strand
AACACTAACCCTAACCCTAACTCTAATACAAACCCGAACCCTAACCCTAATCCTAACCCCAACCCTAACCCAAACCATAACCCTAATCCTAATCGTAACCCTAAAACTAAACCTAACCCTAACCCAAACACTAACCCTAACCCTAACCGTAACCCTAACCTTAACCCTAATTCTAACCCTAACCCTAAACCTAACCATAACCATAACCCATACCCTAATCCCAGGGTAGCCTTGAACTGATAATCCTCCTGCCTCACCCCCAAGAGTTGAGTTGTACTTTTTTAAGAGCAAAGATTGAATTCATCAACAATGAAAAAGGAAAATATTTTCCCTCATAGAAAACGATGTCCAAAGTAGTTTTCTGATTCAAATGTAGCTTATAGTACTTAAGAATGCAATATCAATAATATGGTAATTTCTAGAAAGAAGGAGGTTGGTTATTTATGTAAACACGTGCAATCCTGGCAAGAGCTGCAGGACTGGGAAGCAACCTTGGCATGACTTAACCAGAGGTTGAGCACCTGCTCTGAAGCTATGATAGACAGGCAGAGCTTTGCAAGTTTGTGGTGAGTGCTATTGGTCAGTCTCCTGTCATTGGTGTCTGATGTGGGCAGGAGTGCTGAGGTCACAGAATCTTGGACTAAGATTCTGGAACTCCAAGAGGCAGTGACCTGGCAAAGCATTGTTTAGGGTGTTGCTAGGTGACAAAGCCCTCTCAGATGACTTGCTGAAACACAGAGGTTTCTTGATGGGAGGCTCTAGTGTTTGGGTGACCAGTTTGGAGAGATTTAGTTGACTTTAGGTCAAAGTTCTAGTGTTTGACAAGAAGAAGCAGCCAGGAGAAGATGGGAGGAGGAGGGGAGAAGGTGGTGTGTCCTGCTGGACCTGCCCAGGCCCTGCACATATAGGACCTCTACTACAACGCCTACCTCTACTAACCCTAACCCTAACCCTAACCCTAACCCTAACCCAAACTCTAACTGTAACCATAACCCTAACCCTAACCCTATCCCTAACCCTAACACTAACCCTAACCCAAATATTAACGCTAAACATAACCCTAAACCAAACACCAACCAAACCCTAACCCTAAACCAAAACCTAACCCTAACCCTAACCAAACCATAACCGTAACACTAACCCTAAACCTTACAATAACTCTAACACAAATATTAACCCTAATCCTAACCCTAACACAAACCCTAACCCTAAACCTACCCCTAACCCAAACCCTAAACCTAACCCTAACCTAAACCCAAATCCTAACCCTAACCCTAACCCTAACCATTCCCTAACCGTAACCCTAACCCTAACCGTAAACCTAACCATAACCCAAACCCTAACCCTAAACCTAACCCTAACACAAAACCTAACCCTAACCCTAACCCTAACCCTAACCCTAACCCTGAACCTAACCCTAACCCTAACCCTAACCCAAACACTAACCCTAACCCTAACCCTAACCCTAACCCTAACCCTAACCCTAACCCAAACCCTAACCCTAACCCTAACCCTAACCCTAACTGTAACCATAACCCTAACCCTAACCCTATCCCTAACCCTAACACTAACCCTAACCCAAATATTAACGCTAAACATAGCCCTAAACCAAACCCTAACCAAAACCTAACCCTAAACCAAAACCTAACCCTAACCCTAACCAAACCATAACCGTAACACTAACCCTAACCCTTACAATAACTCTAACACAAATATTAACCCTAATCCTAACCCTAACACAAACCCTAACCCTAAACCTACCCCTAACCCAAACCCTAAACCTAACCCTAACCTAAACCCAAATCCTAACCCTAACCCTAACCCTAACCATTCCCTAACCGTAACCCTAACCCTAACCGTAAACCTAACCATAACCCAAACCCTAACCCTAAACCTAACCCTAACACAAAACCTAACCCTAACCCTAACCCTAACCCTAACCCTAACCCTAAACCTAACCCTAACCCTAACCCTAACCCAAACACTAACCCTAACCCTAACCCTAACCCTAACCCTAACCCAAACATTAACCCTAAACCTAACCCTAACCCAAACCCTAACCCTAAACCTAACCCTAACCCAAACCCTAACCCTATCCCAAAACCAAACACTAACCCTAAGTCTAATCCTAAACCTAAACCTAACCCTAACCCTAACGGAACCCATAAACATAACCCTATCCCTAAACACAACCCAACCGAAACCTTAACCCTAAACCTGACCCTAACCCTAACCCTAAAACCGAACACTAAACCTGAACATAAACCTAACCCAAACCCTAACCCTCACCCTAACACTAACCTAAACCCTGACACTAACAGTAACCCGAACCTAAACCTTAACCCTAACCCTAACCCAAACTCTAACTCTAACCCTAACCCTAACCCTAACCCTAACCCTAAACCTAACCCTCACCCAAACCCTAACACTAACCCTAACCCTAACACAAACCCTAACTCTAACCCTAATCCTAACCCAGACCCAAACACTAACCCTAAACATAACCCTAACCCAAACCCTAACCCTAACCCTAACCCTAACCCAAATCCTATCCCTAACCCTAACCCTAACCCTAACCCTAATCCTAACGCAAACCAAACCCTGACACTAATCCTAACCCTAACCCAAACCCAAACCCTAACCCTAAACCTAACCCTAAACGAAACCCTAACCATAACCAGAACACAAACCATAACTCTATCCCTAAACCTAACCCTAATCCTAAACCTAACCCTAAACCAAACGCACACCGTAACCCTAACCCTAATCCAAACGCTAATCCTAACAGTAACCCTAACCCTAACATTAATCCTAACCCTATCCCTAACCCAAATCCTAACCTTATCGCAAACACTCACCCTAAACGTAATCTAAACCCTAACACTAACCCTAAACCAAACCCAAACCCTAATCCTAACACTAACCTTACCCGTAACCCTAACACTCACCCTAACCCAAACGGAAACCCTAAACCTAACCCTAACCCTAACTCAAACCCTAACCCTAACCCTAACTCTAATACAAACCCTAACTCTAACCCTAATCCTAACCCCAACCCTAACCCAAACCATAACCCTAATCCTAATCGTAACCCTAAAACTAAACCTAACCCTAACCCAAACACTAACCCTAACCCTAACCCTAAACCTAACCCTAACCCTAATTCTAACCCTAACCCTAACCCTAACCCTAAATATAACCCATACCCTAATCCCAGGGTAGCCTTGAACTGATAATCCTCCTGCCTCACGCCCAAGAGTTGAGTTGTACTTTTTTAAGAGCAAAGATTGGATTCATCAACAATGAAAAAGGAAAATATTTTCGCTCATAGAAACGATGTCCAAAGTAGTTTTCTGATTCAAATGTAGCTTATAGTACTTAAGAATCCAATATCAATAATATGGTAATTTCTAGAAAGAATGAGGTTGGTTATTTATGTAAACACGTGCAATCCTGGCAAGAGCTGCAGGACTGGGAAGCAACCTTGGCATGACTTGACCAGAGGAGGAGCACCTGCTCTGAAGCTATGATATAGAGGCAGAGCTTTGCAAGTTTGTGCTGAGTGCTATTGGTCAGTCTCCTGTCATTGATGTCTGATGTGGGCAGGAGTGCTGAGGTCACAGAATCAAGTTTCTTGATGGTAGGCTCTAGTGTTTGGGTGACCAGTTTGGAGAGATTTTGTTGACTTTAGGTCAAAGTTCTAGTGTTTGACAAAAAGAAGCAGCCAGGAGAAGATGGGAGGAGGATGGGAGAAGGTGGTGTGTCCTGCTGGACCTGCCCAGGCCCTGGACATATAGGACCTCTACTACAACGCCTACCTCTACTAACACTAACCCTAACCCTAACCCTAACCCTAACTCTAATCCTAACCCTAACCCTAACCCTATCCCTAACCCTAACACTAACCCTAACCCAAATATTAACCCTAAACCTAACCCTAACCCTAACCCTAACCCTAACCCTAACCCTAACCCTAACCCTAACCCTAACCCTAACCAAACCATAACTGTAACCCTAACCCTAACCCTTACAATAACTCTAACACAAATATTAACCCTAAACCTAACCGTAACACAAACCCTAACCGTAAACCTAACCCTAAGCCAAACCCTAATCCTAAACCTAACCATAACCCAAACCCTAACCCTAAACCTAACCCTAACACAAGACCTAACCCTAACCCTAACCCTAACCCTAACCCTAACCCTAACCCTAACTCTAACCCTAACCCTAACCCTAATCCTAACCCTAACCCAAACATTAACCCTAAACCTAACCCTAACCCTAACCCAAACCCTAACCCTAAACCTAACCCTAACCCAAACCCTAACCCTATCCCAAAACCAAACACTAACCCTAAGTCTAATCCTAACCCTAAACCTAACCCTAACCCTAACGGAACCCATAAACATTACCTTATCCATAAACACAACCCAACCCAAACCTTAACCCTAAATCTGACCCTAAACCTAACCCTAAAACCGAACACTAAACCTGAACATAAACCTAACCCAATCGCTTACCTTAACCATAACCCTAACCCAAACCCTGACACTAACAGTAACCCTAACCTAAACCTTAACCCTAACCGTTACCCAAACCCTAACTCTAACCCTAACCCTAACCCACACCCAATCCCTAACCTAACCCTAACCCCAACAAGAACCCAAACCCTAACCCTAACGCTAAATCAAACCCTAACCCTAACCCTAACCCACACCCCAACCCAAGCCCAAAACCTTACCGTAACCTTCACCCAAACCATGAACCTAATCGTAACCCTAACCCTATCCCAAACACTGACAATAACCCTAACCCTAACCCTAACCCTAACACAAACCCTAGCCCTAACCCTAACCCTAACCCTAACCCTAATCCAAACCCTAACACTAACCCTAACCCTAACCCAAACTCTAACTCTAACCCTAACCCTAACCCAAAAACAAACCCTAAACCTAAACCTAACCCTAACCCAAACCCTAACCCTAACCCTAACCCTAACCCAAACCCTATCCCTAACCCTAACCCTAACCCTAACCCTAATCCTAACGCAAACCAAACCCTAACACTAACCCGAACCCTAACCATAACCCTAAACCAAACCCAAACCCTAACCCTAACCCTAACCGAAACCCTAACCAGAACACAAACCATAACTCTATCCCTAAACCTAACCCTAATCCTAAACCTAACCCTAAACCAAACGCACACCCTAACCCTAACCCTAATCCAAATGTTAATCCTAACCCTAACCCTAAACCTAACACTAATCCTAACCCTATCCCTAACCCAAATCCTAACCTTATCACAAACACTCACCCTAAACCTAACCTAAACCCTAACCTTAACCCTAACACTAACCCTAACCCAAATCCAAACCCTAATCCTAACACTAACCCTAACCCTAACCCTAACACTCACCCTAACCCAAACGGAAACCCTAAACCTAACCCTAACCCTAACTCAAACCCTAACTCTAATACAAACCCTAACCCTAACCCTAATCCTAACCCCAACCCTAACCCAAACCATAACCCTAATCCTAATCGTAACCCTAAAACTATAACCTAACCCTAACCCAAACACTAACCCTAACCCGAACCCTAAACCTAACCCTAACCCTAATTCTAACCCTAACCCTAACCCTAACCATAACCATAACCATAACCCATACCCTAATCCCAGGGTAGCCTTGAACTGATAATCCTCCTGCCTCACCGCCAAGAGTTGAGTTGTACTTTTTTAAGAGCAAAGATTGGACTCATCAACAATGAAAAAGGAAAATATTTTCCCTCATAGAAAACGATGTCCAAAGTAGTTTTCTGATTCAAATGTAGCTTATAGTACTTAAGAATCCAATATCAATAATATGGTAATTTCTAGAAAGAAGGTGGTTGGTTATTTATGTAAACACGTGCAATCCTGGCAAGAGCTGCAGGACTGGGAAGCAACCTTGGCATGACTTGACCAGAGGAGGAGCACCTGCTCTGAAGCTATGATAGACAGGCAGAGCTTTGCAAGTTTGTGTTGAGTGCTATTGGTCAGTCTCCTGTCATTGGTGTCTGATGTGGGCAGGAGTGCTGAGGTCACAGAATATTGGACTAAGATTTTGGAACTCCAAGAGGCAGTGACCTGGCAAAGCATTGTTTAGGGTGTTGCTAGGTGACAAAGCCCTCTCAGATGAGTTGCTGAAACACAGAGGTTTCTTGATGGTAGGCTCTAGTGTTTGGGTGACCAGTTTGGAGAGATTTAGTTGACTTTAGGTCAAAGTTCTAGTGTTTGCCAAAAGAAGCAGCCAGGAGAAGATGGGAGCAGGAGGGGAGAAGGTGCTGTGTCCTGCTGGACCTGCCCAGGCCCTGCACATATAGGACCTCTACTACAAAGCCTACCTCTACTAACCCTAACATTAACCCTAACCCTAACCCAAACTCTAACCGTAACCCTAACCCTAACCCTATCCCTAACCCTAACACTAACCCTAACCCAAATATTAACCCTAAACCTAACCCTAACCCAAACCCTAACCAAAACCTAACCCTAAACCAAAACCTAACCCTAACCCTAACCCTAACCAAACCATAACCGTAACCCTAACCCTAACCCTTTCAATAACTCTAACACAAATATTAACCCTAAACCTAACCGTAAAACAAACCCTATCCCTAAAACTAACCCTAACCCAAACCTTAACCCTAAACCTATCCCTAACACAAAACCTAACCCTAACCTAAACCCAAATCCTACCCCTAACCCTAACCCAAAACCTAACCCTATCCCAAAACCAAACACTAACCCTAAGTCTAATCCTAACCCTAAACCTAACACTAACCCTAACGGAACCCATAAACATAACCCTATCCCTAAACACAACCCAACCCAAAACTTAACCCTAAACCTGACCCTAACCCTAACCCTAAAACCGAACACAAAACTGAACATAAACCTAACCCAAACCCTAACCCTAACCCTAACCCTAACCCAAACCCTGACACTAACAGTAACCCTAACATAAACCTTAACCCTAACCCTAAACCAAACCCTAACTCTAACCCTAACCCTAACCCAAACCCAAACCCTAACCTAACCCTAACCCTAACAATAACCCAAACCCTAACCCTAACACTAACTCAAACCCTAACCCTAACCCTAACCGACACCCCAACCCAAACCCAAAACCTTACCCTAACCTTCACCCAAACCATGAACCTAATCGTAACCCTAAACCTAACCCAAACCCTGACCATAACCCTAACCCTAACCCTAACCCTAACACAAACCCTAACCCTAACCCTAACCCTAACCCTAAGCCTAACCCTAACACAAACCCTAACACTAACCCTAACCCTAACCCAAACCCTAACTCTAACCCTAACCCTAACCCAAACCCAAACCCTAACCCTAAACCTACCCTAACCCAAACCCTAACCCTAACCCTACCCTAACCCAAACCCTATCCCTAACCCTAACCCTAAACCTAAACCTAACCCAAACCCAAACCCTAACCCTAAACCTAAACCTATCCGAAACCCTAACCATAACCAGAACACAAACCCTAACTCTATCCCTAAACCTAACCCTAACCCTAAACCTAACCCTAAACCAAACGCACACCCTAACCCTAACCCTAATCCAAACGCTAATCCTAACTCTTACCCTAACCCTAACACTAATCCTAACCCTATCCCTAACCCAAATCCTAACCTTATCGCAAACACTCACCCTAAACCTAACCTAAACCCTAACCCTAACCCTAACACTAACCCTAACCCAAACCCAAACCCTAATCCTAACACTAACCCTAACCCTAACTCTAACACTCACCCTAACCCAAACGGAAACCCTAAACCTAACCCTAACCCTAGCGCAAACACTAACCCTAACTCTAACTCTAATACAAACCCGAACCCTAACCCTAATCCTAACCCCAACCCTAACCCAAACCATAACCCTAATCCTAATCGTAACCCTAAAACTAAACCTAACCCTAACCCAAACACTAACCCTAACCCTAACCCTAACCCTAACCCTAACCCTAACCCTAATTCTAACCCTAACCCTAACCCTAACCATAACCATAACCATAACCCATACCCTAATCCCAGGGTAGCCTTGAACTGATAATCCTCCTGCCTCACCCCCAAGAGTTGAGTTGTACTTTTTTAAGAGCAAAGATTGAATTCATCAACAATGAAAAAGGAAAATATTTTCCCTCATAGAAAACGATGTCCAAAGTAGTTTTCTGATTCAAATGTAGCTTATAGTACTTAAGAATGCAATATCAATAATATGGTAATTTCTAGAAAGAATGAGGTTGGTTATTTATGTAAACACGTGCAATCCTGGCAAGAGCTGCAGGACTGGTAAGCAACCTTGGCATGACTTGACCAGAGGAGGAGCACCTGCTCTGAAGCTATGATAGACAGGCAGAGCTTTGCAAGTTTGTGCTGAGTGCTATTGGTCAGTCTCCTGTCATTGGTGTCTGATGTGGGCAGGAGTGCTGAGGTCACAGAATCTTTGACTAAGATTCTGGAAATCCAAGAGGCAGTGACCTGGCAAAGCATTGTTTAGGGTGTTGCTAGGTGACAAAGCCCTCTCAGATGAGTTGCTGAAACACAGAGGTTTCTTGATGGTAGGCTCTAGTGTTTGGGTGACCAGTTTGGAGAGGTTTAGTTGACTGTAGGTCAAAGTTCTAGTGTTTGACAAGAAGAAGCAGCCAGGAGAAGATGGGAGGAGGAGGGGAGAAGGTGGTGTGTCCTGCTGGACCTGCCCAGGCCCTGCACATATAGGACCTCTACTACAACGCCTACCTCTACTAACCCTAACCCTAACCCTAACCCTAACCCAAACTCTAACTGTAACCATAAACCTAACCCTAACCCTATCCCTAACCCTAACACTAACCCTAACCCTAATCCAAATGCTAATCCTAACTCTAACCTAACACTAACACTAATCCTAACCCTATCCCTAACCCAAATCATAACCTTATCGCTAACACTCACCCTAAACCTAACCTAAACCCTAACCTTAACCCTAACACTAACCCCAACCCAAAACCAAACGCTAATCCTAACACTAACCCTAACCCTAACCCTAACCCTCACCCTAACCCAAACGGAAACCCTAAACCTAACCCTAACCCTAACTCAAACCCTAACCCTAACCCTAACTCTAATAGAAACCCTAACCCTAACCCTAATCCTAACCCAACCCTAACCCAAACCATAACCATAATCCTAATCGTAACCCTAAAACTAAACCTAACCCTAACCCAAACACTAACCCTAACCCTAACCCTAAACCTAACCCTAACCCTAACTCAAACCCTAACCCTAACCCTAACTCTAATACAAACCCTAACCCTAACCCTAATCCTAACCCCAATCCTAACCTAAACCATAACCCTAATCCTAAGCGTAACCCTAAAACTAAACCTAACCCTAACCCAAACACTAACCCTAACCCTAACCCTAAAGCTAACCCTAACATTAATTCTAAACCTAACCCTAACCCTAACCATAACCATAACCCATACCCTAATCCCAGGGTAGCCTTGAACTGATAATCCTCCTGCCTCACCCCCAAGAGTTGAGTTGTACTTTTTTAAGAGCAAAGAGTGGATTCATCAACAATGAAAAAGGAAAATATTTTCCCTCATAGAAAACTATGTCCAAAGTAGTTTTCTGATTCAAATGTAGATTATATTACTTAAGAATCCAATATCAATAATATGGAAATTTCTAGAAAGAATGAGGTTGGTTATTTATGTAACCACGTGCAATCCTGGCAAGAGCTGCAGGACAGGGAAGCAACCTTGGCATGACTTGACCAGAGGAGGAGCACCTGCTCTGAAGCTGTGATAGACAGGCAGAGCTTTGCAAGTGAGTGCTGAGTGCTATTGGTCAGTCTCCTGTCATTGGTGTCTGATGTGGGCAGGAATGCTGAAGGTCACAGAATCTTAGACTAAGATTCTGGAACTCCAAGAGGGAGTGACCTGGCAAAGCATTCTTTTGGGTGGTGCTAGGTGACAGAGCCCTCTCAGATGAGTTGCTGAAACACAGAGGTTTCTTGGTGGTAGGCTCAAGTGTTTAGGTGACCAGTTTGGAGAGATTTAGTTGACTTTAGGTCAAAGTTCTAGTGTTTGACAAAAAGAAGCAGCCAGGAGAAGATGGGAGGAGGAGGGGAGAAGGTGGTGTGTCCTGCTGGACCTGCCCAGGGCCTGCACATATAGGACCTCTACTACAACGCCTACCTCTACTAACCCTTACCCTGACCCTAACCCTAACCCAAGCATTAACCTAAACCTAATCCTAACCCAAACCTTACGCCTAAACCTAACCCTAAACCAAACCCTAACCCTAACCCAAACCCTAACCCAAACCCTAACCCTAAACCTAACCCTAACCCTAACCCAAACCCTAAACCTAACCTAACAATAACCCTATACCTAAACCAAACCTAATCCAAACATTAACCCTAAACCTAACCCTATCCCAAACTCTAAACCTAAACCTAACCCTAACCCTAACCCTAACCCTAACCCTAACCCAAACATTAACCCTAAACCTAACCCTAACCCAAACCCTAACCCTAAACCTAACCCTAAACCAAACCCTAACCCTAACCCTAACCCTAACCCTAACCCTAACCCAAACCCAAACCCTAACCCTAACACTAACATTAACCCTAACCCTAACCCTAACCCAAACTCTAACCGTAACCCTAACCCTAACCCTATCCCTAACCCTAACACTAACCCTAACCCAAATATTAACCCTAAACCTAACCCTAACCCAAACCCTACCCAAAACCTAACCCTAAACCAAAATCTAACCCTAACCCTAACCCTAACCAAACCATAACCGTAACCCTAACCCTAACCCTTACAATAACTCTAACACAAATATTAACCCTAAACCTAACCGTAACACAAATCCTAACCCTAAACCTAACCCTAAACCAAACCCTAACCCTATACCTAACACTAACACAAAACCTAACCCTAACCCTAACCCTAACTCTAACCTAAACCCAAATCCTAACCCTAACCCTAACCCTAACCCATACCCTAACCGTAACCCTAACCCTAACCCTAACCGTAACCCTAACCCTAACCCTAACCCTAACCCTAATCCTAACCCTAACCCTAACCCAAACACTAACCCTAACCCTAACCCTAAAACTAACGGAAACATTAACCCTAAACCTAACCCTAACCCAAACCCTAACCCTAAAACTAACCCTAACCCAAATCCTAACCCTATCCCAAACCCAAACACTAACCCTAAGCCTAATCCTAACCCGAAACATAACCCTAACCCTAACGGAACCCATAAACATAACCCTATCCCTAAACACAACCCAACCCAAAACTTAACCCTAAACCTGACCCAAACCCTAACCGTAAAACCGAACACTAAACCTGAACATAAACCTAACCCAAACCCTTACCCTAACCCTAACCCTAACCCAAACCCTGACACTAACATTAACCCTAACGTAAACCCTAACCCTAACCCTAACCCAAACCCTAACTCTAACCCTAACCCTAACCCAAACCCAAACCCTAACCTAACCCTAACCCTAACAATAACAAAAAACCCTATCCCTAACGCTAACTCAAACCCTAACCCTAACCCTAACCCACACCCCAACCCAAACCCAAAAACTAACCGTAACCTTCACCCAGACCATGAACCTAATCGTAACCCTAACCCTAACCCAAACCCTGACCATAACCCTAACCCTTACCCTAACCCTAACACAAACCCTAACCCTGACCCTAACACTAACCCTAACCCAAACCCAAACCCTAACTCTAACCCTAACCCTAACCCAAACCCAAACCCTAACCCTAAACCTAACCCTAACCCAAACCCTAACCTAACCCTAATCCTATCCCTAACCTAACCCTAACCCTAACCCGAATCCTAACGCAAACCAAACCCTAACCCTAACCCTAACCCTAACCCTAACCCTAACTCAAACCCAAACCCTAACCCTAACCCTAACCCTAACCGAAACCCTAACCATAACCAGAACACAAACCATAACTCTATCCCTAAACCTAACCCTAACCCTAAATCTAACCCTAAATCAAACGCACACCCTAACCCTAACCCTAATCCAAACGCTAACCCTAACCCTAACCCTAACCCTAACCCTAACACTAATCCTAACCCTATCCCTAACCCAAATCCTAACCTTATAGCAAACACTCACCCTAAACCTAACCTAAACCCTAACCCTAACCCTAACACTAACCCTAACCCAAACCCAAACCCTAATCCTAACACTAACCCTAACCCTAACACTCACCCTAACCCAAACAGAAACCCTAAACCTAACCTTAACCCTAACTCAAACCCTAACCCCAACCCCAACTCTAATACAAATCCTAAGCCTAACCCTAATCCTAACCCCAACCCTAACCCAAACCATAACCCTAATCCTAATCGTAACCCTAAAACTAAACTTAACCATAACCCAAACACTAACCCTAACCCTAAACCAAACCCTAACCCAAACCATAACCCTAAACCTAAGCCTAACCCAAACCCTAACCCTAAAGCTAAACCTAACACAAATCCTAACCCTAACCCTAACCCTAACCCTAACCCAAACCCTAACCCTAAACCTAACCCTAACCCAAACTCTAACCGTAACCCTAACCCTATCGCTATCCCTAACCCTAACACTAACCCTAACCTAAATATTAAGCCTAAACCTAACCCTAACCCAAACCCTAACCAAAACCTAACCCTAAAACAAAACCTAACCCTAACCCTAACCCTAACCCTAACCAAACCATAACCGTAACCCTAACCCTAACCCTTACAATAACTCTAACACAAATATTAACCCTAAACCTAACCGTAACACAAACCCTAACCCTAAACCTAACCCTAACACAAAACCTAACCCTAACCCTAATCCTAACACTAACCTAAACCCAAATCCTAACCCTAAACCTAAACCAAACCCATACCCTAACCGTAACCCTAACCCTAACCCTAAACCTAACCCCAACCCTAACCCTATCCCAAACACTAAACCTAACCCTAACCCTAACCCTAACCCTAACTCTAACCCAAACATTAACCCTAAACCTAACCCTAACCCAAACCCTAACCCTAAACCTAACCCTAACCCGAACCCTAACCCTATCCCAAAACCAAACACTAACCCTAAGTCTAATCCTAACCCTAAACCTAACCATTACCCTAACGGAACCCATAAACATAACCCTATCCCTAAACACAACCCAACCCAAAACTTAACCCTAAACCTGACCCTAACCATAACCCTAAAATCGAACACAAAACTGAACATAAACCTAACCCAAACCCTAACCCTAACCCTAACCCTAACCCAAACCCTGACACTAACAGTAACCCTAACCTAAACCTTAACCCTAACCCTAACCCAAACCCTAACTCTAACCCTAACCCTAACCCAAACCCAAACCCTAACCTAACCCTAACCCTAACAATAACCCAAAACCTAACCCTAACACTAACTCAAACCCTAACCCTAAACCTAACCGACACCCCAACCCAAACCCAAAACCTTACCGTAACCTTCACCCAAACCATGAACCTAATCGTAAACCTAACCCTAACCAAAACCCTGACCATAACCCTAACCCTAACCCTAACCCTAACACAAACCCTAACCCTAACCCTAACCCTAAACCTAACCCTAACCCTAACCCTAACACAAACCCTAACACTAACCCTAACCCTAACTCAAACCCTAACTCTAACCCTAACCCAAACCCAAACCCTAACCCTAAACCTAACCCTAACCCGAACCCTAACCCTAACCCTACACTAACCCAAACCCTATCCCTAACCCTAAACCTAACCCTAAACTTAACCCAAACCCAAACCCTAACCCTAACCCTAACCCTAACCGAAACCCTAACCATAACCAAAACACAAACCCTAACTCTATCCCTAAACCTAACCCTAAGCCTAAACCTAACCCTAAACCAAACGCACACCCTAACCCTAACCCTAACACTAATCCTAACATTATCCCTAACCCAAATCCTAACCTTATCGCAAACACTCACCCTAAACCTAACCTAAACCCTAACCCTAACCCTAACACTAACCCTAACCCAAACCCAAACCCTAATCCTAACACTAACCCTAACCCTAAGCCTAACACTCACCCTAACCCAAACGGAAACCCTAAACCTAACCCTAACCCTAGCGCAAACACTAACCCTAACCCTAACTCTAATACAAACCCGAACCCTAACCCTAATCCTAACCCCAACCCTAACCCAAACCATAACCCTAATCCTAATCGTAACCCTAAAACTAAACCTAACCCTAACCCAAACACTAACCCTAACCCTAACCGTAACCCTAACCCTAACCCTAATTCTAACCCTAACCCTAAACCTAACCATAACCATAACCCATACCCTAATCCCAGGGTAGCCTTGAACTGATAATCCTCCTGCCTCACCCCCAAGAGTTGAGTTGTACTTTTTTAAGAGCAAAGATTGAATTCATCAACAATGAAAAAGGAAAATATTTTCCCTCATAGAAAACGATGTCCAAAGTAGTTTTCTGATTCAAATGTAGCTTATAGTACTTAAGAATGCAATATCAATAATATGGTAATTTCTAGAAAGAAGGAGGTTGGTTATTTATGTAAACACGTGCAATCCTGGCAAGAGCTGCAGGACTGGGAAGCAACCTTGGCATGACTTAACCAGAGGTTGAGCACCTGCTCTGAAGCTATGATAGACAGGCAGAGCTTTGCAAGTTTGTGGTGAGTGCTATTGGTCAGTCTCCTGTCATTGGTGTCTGATGTGGGCAGGAGTGCTGAGGTCACAGAATCTTGGACTAAGATTCTGGAACTCCAAGAGGCAGTGACCTGGCAAAGCATTGTTTAGGGTGTTGCTAGGTGACAAAGCCCTCTCAGATGACTTGCTGAAACACAGAGGTTTCTTGATGGGAGGCTCTAGTGTTTGGGTGACCAGTTTGGAGAGATTTAGTTGACTTTAGGTCAAAGTTCTAGTGTTTGACAAGAAGAAGCAGCCAGGAGAAGATGGGAGGAGGAGGGGAGAAGGTGGTGTGTCCTGCTGGACCTGCCCAGGCCCTGCACATATAGGACCTCTACTACAACGCCTACCTCTACTAACCCTAACCCTAACCCTAACCCTAACCCTAACCCAAACTCTAACTGTAACCATAACCCTAACCCTAACCCTATCCCTAACCCTAACACTAACCCTAACCCAAATATTAACGCTAAACATAACCCTAAACCAAACCCTAACCAAAACCTAACCCTAAACCAAAACCTAACCCTAACCCTAACCAAACCATAACCGTAACACTAACCCTAACCCTTACAATAACTCTAACACAAATATTAACCCTAATCCTAACCCTAACACAAACCCTAACCCTAAACCTACCCCTAACCCAAACCCTAAACCTAACCCTAACCTAAACCCAAATCCTAACCCTAACCCTAACCCTAACCATTCCCTAACCGTAACCCTAACCCTAACCGTAAACCTAACCATAACCCAAACCCTAACCCTAAACCTAACCCTAACACAAAACCTAACCCTAACCCTAACCCTAACCCTAACCCTAACCCTAAACCTAACCCTAACCCTAACCCTAACCCAAACACTAACCCTAACCCTAACCCTAACCCTAACCCTAACCCAAACATTAACCCTAAACCTAACCCTAACCCAAACCCTAACCCTAAACCTAACCCTAACCCAAACCCTAACCCTATCCCAAAACCAAACACTAACCCTAAGTCTAATCCTAAACCTAAACCTAAACCTAACCCTAACGGAACCCATAAACATAACCCTATCCCTAAACACAACCCAACCGAAACCTTAACCCTAAACCTGACCCTAACCCTAACCCTAAAACCGAACACTAAACCTGAACATAAACCTAACCCAAACCCTAACCCTCACCCTAACACTAACCTAAACCCTGACACTAACAGTAACCCGAACCTAAACCTTAACCCTAACCCTAACCCAAACTCGAACTCTAACCCTAACCGTAACCCTAACCCTAACCCTAAACCTAAACCTCACCCAAACCCTAACACTAACCCTAACCCTAACACAAACCCTAACTCTAACCCTAATCCTAACCCAGACCCAAACACTAACCCTAAACATAACCCTAACCCAAACCCTAACCCTAACCCTAACCCTAACCCAAATCCTATCCCTAACCCTAACCCTAACCCTAACCCTAATCCTAACGCAAACCAAACCCTGACACTAATCCTAACCCTAACCCAAACCCAAACCCTAACCCTAAACCTAACCCTAAACGAAACCCTAACCATAACCAGAACACAAACCATAACTCTATCCCTAAACCTAACCCTAATCCTAAACCTAACCCTAAACCAAACGCACACCGTAACCCTAACCCTAATCCAAACGCTAATCCTAACAGTAACCCTAACCCTAACATTAATCCTAACCCTATCCCTAACCCAAATCCTAACCTTATCGCAAACACTCACCCTAAACGTAATCTAAACCCTAACACTAACCCTAAACCAAACCCAAACCCTAATCCTAACACTAACCTTACCCGTAACCCTAACACTCACCCTAACCCAAACGGAAACCCTAAACCTAACCCTAACCCTAACTCAAACCCTAACCCTAACCCTAACTCTAATACAAACCCTAACTCTAACCCTAATCCTATCCCCAACCCTAACCCAAACCATAACCCAAAGCCTAATCGTAACCCTAAAACTAAACCTAACCCTAACCCAAACACTAACCCTAACCCTAACCCTAAACCTAACCCTAACCCTAATTCTAACCCTAACCCTAACCCTAACCCTAAATATAACCCATACCCTAATCCCAGGGTAGCCTTGAACTGATAATCCTCCTGCCTCACGCCCAAGAGTTGAGTTGTACTTTTTTAAGAGCAAAGATTGGATTCATCAACAATGAAAAAGGAAAATATTTTCGCTCATAGAAACGATGTCCAAAGTAGTTTTCTGATTCAAATGTAGCTTATAGTACTTAAGAATCCAATATCAATAATATGGTAATTTCTAGAAAGAATGAGGTTGGTTATTTATGTAAACACGTGCAATCCTGGCAAGAGCTGCAGGACTGGGAAGCAACCTTGGCATGACTTGACCAGAGGAGGAGCACCTGCTCTGAAGCTATGATATAGAGGCAGAGCTTTGCAAGTTTGTGCTGAGTGCTATTGGTCAGTCTCCTGTCATTGATGTCTGATGTGGGCAGGAGTGCTGAGGTCACAGAATCAAGTTTCTTGATGGTAGGCTCTAGTGTTTGGGTGACCAGTTTGGAGAGATTTTGTTGACTTTAGGTCAAAGTTCTAGTGTTTGACAAAAAGAAGCAGCCAGGAGAAGATGGGAGGAGGATGGGAGAAGGTGGTGTGTCCTGCTGGACCTGCCCAGGCCCTGGACATATAGGACCTCTACTACAACGCCTACCTCTACTAACACTAACCCTAACCCTAACCCTAACCCTAACTCTAATCCTAACCCTAACCCTAACCCTATCCCTAACCCTAACACTAACCCTAACCCAAATATTAACCCTAAACCTAACCCTAACCCAAACCCTAACCAAAACCTAACCCTAAACCAAAACCTAACCCTAACCCTAACCCTAACCAAACCATAACTGTAACCCTAACCCTAACCCTTACAATAACTCTAACACAAATATTAACCCTAAACCTAACCGTAACACAAACCCTAACCGTACACCTAACCCTAAGCCAAACCCTAATCCTAAACCTAACCATAACCCAAACCCTAACCCTAAACCTAACCCTAACACAAGACCTAACCCTAACCCTAACCCTAACCCTAACCCTAACCCTAACCCTAACTCTAACCCTAACCCTAACCCTAATCCTAACCCTAACCCAAACATTAACCCTAAACCTAACCCTAACCCTAACCCAAACCCTAACCCTAAACCTAACCCTAACCCAAACCCTAACCCTATCCCAAAACCAAACACTAACCCTAAGTCTAATCCTAACCCTAAACCTAACCCTAACCCTAACGGAACCCATAAACATTACCTTATCCATAAACACAACCCAACCCAAACCTTAACCCTAAATCTGACCCTAAACCTAACCCTAAAACCGAACACTAAACCTGAACATAAACCTAACCCAATCGCTTACCTTAACCATAACCCTAACCCAAACCCTGACACTAACAGTAACCCTAACCTAAACCTTAACCCTAACCGTAACCCAAACCCTAACTCTAACCCTAACCCTAACCCAAACCCAAACCCTAACCTAACCCTAACCCTAACAATAACCCAAACCCTAACCCTAACGCTAAATCAAACCCTAACCCTAACCCTAACCCACACCCCAACCCAAGCCCAAAACCTTACCGTAACCTTCACCCAAACCATGAACCTAATCGTAACCCTAACCCTATCCCAAACACTGACAATAACCCTAACCCTAACCCTAACCCTAACACAAACCCTAGCCCTAACCCTAACCCTAACCCTAACCCTAATCCAAACCCTAACACTAACCCTAACCCTAACCCAAACTCTAACTCTAACCCTAACCCTAACCCAAAAACAAACCCTAAACCTAAACCTAACCCTAACCCAAACCCTAACCCTAACCCTAACCCTAACCCAAACCCTATCCCTAACCCTAACCCTAACCCTAACCCTAATCCTAACGCAAACCAAACCCTAACACTAACCCGAACCCTAACCATAACCCTAAACCAAACCCAAACCCTAACCCTAACCCTAACCGAAACCCTAACCAGAACACAAACCATAACTCTATCCCTAAACCTAACCCTAATCCTAAACCTAACCCTAAACCAAACGCACACCCTAACCCTAACCCTAATCCAAATGTTAATCCTAACCCTAACCCTAAACCTAACACTAATCCTAACCCTATCCCTAACCCAAATCCTAACCTTATCACAAACACTCACCCTAAACCTAACCTAAACCCTAACCTTAACCCTAACACTAAGCCTAACCCAAATCCAAACCCTAATCCTAACACTAACCCTAACCCTAACCCTAACACTCACCCTAACCCAAACGGAAACCCTAAACCTAACCCTAACCCTAACTCAAACCCTAACTCTAATACAAACCCTAACCCTAACCCTAATCCTAACCCCAACCCTAACCCAAACCATAACCCTAATCCTAATCGTAACCCTAAAACTATAACCTAACCCTAACCCAAACACTAACCCTAACCCGAACCCTAAACCTAACCCTAACCCTAATTCTAACCCTAACCCTAACCATAACCATAACCATAACCATAACCCATACCCTAATCCCAGGGTAGCCTTGAACTGATAATCCTCCTGCCTCACCGCCAAGAGTTGAGTTGTACTTTTTTAAGAGCAAAGATTGGACTCATCAACAATGAAAAAGGAAAATATTTTCCCTCATAGAAAACGATGTCCAAAGTAGTTTTCTGATTCAAATGTAGCTTATAGTACTTAAGAATCCAATATCAATAATATGGTAATTTCTAGAAAGAAGGTGGTTGGTTATTTATGTAAACACGTGCAATCCTGGCAAGAGCTGCAGGACTGGGAAGCAACCTTGGCATGACTTGACCAGAGGAGGAGCACCTGCTCTGAAGCTATGATAGACAGGCAGAGCTTTGCAAGTTTGTGTTGAGTGCTATTGGTCAGTCTCCTGTCATTGGTGTCTGATGTGGGCAGGAGTGCTGAGGTCACAGAATATTGGACTAAGATTTTGGAACTCCAAGAGGCAGTGACCTGGCAAAGCATTGTTTAGGGTGTTGCTAGGTGACAAAGCCCTCTCAGATGAGTTGCTGAAACACAGAGGTTTCTTGATGGTAGGCTCTAGTGTTTGGGTGACCAGTTTGGAGAGATTTAGTTGACTTTAGGTCAAAGTTCTAGTGTTTGCCAAAAGAAGCAGCCAGGAGAAGATGGGAGCAGGAGGGGAGAAGGTGCTGTGTCCTGCTGGACCTGCCCAGGCCCTGCACATATAGGACCTCTACTACAAAGCCTACCTCTACTAACCCTAACATTAACCCTAACCCTAACCCAAACTCTAACCGTAACCCTAACCCTAACCCTATCCCTAACCCTAACACTAACCCTAACCCAAATATTAACCCTAAACCTAACCCTAACCCAAACCCTAACCAAAACCTAACCCTAAACCAAAACCTAACCCTAACCCTAACCCTAACCAAACCATAACCGTAACCCTAACCCTAACCCTTTCAATAACTCTAACACAAATATTAACCCTAAACCTAACCGTAAAACAAACCCTATCCCTAAAACTAACCCTAACCCAAACCTTAACCCTAAACCTATCCCTAACACAAAACCTAACCCTAACCTAAACCCAAATCCTACCCCTAACCCTAACCCAAAACCTAACCCTATCCCAAAACCAAACACTAACCCTAAGTCTAATCCTAACCCTAAACCTAACACTAACCCTAACGGAACCCATAAACATAACCCTATCCCTAAACACAACCCAACCCAAAACTTAACCCTAAACCTGACCCTAACCCTAACCCTAAAACCGAACACAAAACTGAACATAAACCTAACCCAAACCCTAACCCTAACCCTAACCCTAACCCAAACCCTGACACTAACAGTAACCCTAACATAAACCTTAACCCTAACCCTAAACCAAACCCTAACTCTAACCCTAACCCTAACCCAAACCCAAACCCTAACCTAACCCTAACCCTAACAATAACCCAAACCCTAACCCTAACACTAACTCAAACCCTAACCCTAACCCTAACCGACACCCCAACCCAAACCCAAAACCTTACCCTAACCTTCACCCAAACCATGAACCTAATCGTAACCCTAAACCTAACCCAAACCCTGACCATAACCCTAACCCTAACCCTAACCCTAACACAAACCCTAACCCTAACCCTAACCCTAACCCTAAGCCTAACCCTAACACAAACCCTAACACTAACCCTAACCCTAACCCAAACCCTAACTCTAACCCTAACCCTAACCCAAACCCAAACCCTAACCCTAAACCTACCCTAACCCAAACCCTAACCCTAACCCTACCCTAACCCAAACCCTATCCCTAACCCTAACCCTAAACCTAAACCTAACCCAAACCCAAACCCTAACCCTAAACCTAAACCTATCCGAAACCCTAACCATAACCAGAACACAAACCCTAACTCTATCCCTAAACCTAACCCTAACCCTAAACCTAACCCTAAACCAAACGCACACCCTAACCCTAACCCTAATCCAAACGCTAATCCTAACTCTTACCCTAACCCTAACACTAATCCTAACCCTATCCCTAACCCAAATCCTAACCTTATCGCAAACACTCACCCTAAACCTAACCTAAACCCTAACCCTAACCCTAACACTAACCCTAACCCAAACCCAAACCCTAATCCTAACACTAACCCTAACCCTAACTCTAACACTCACCCTAACCGAAACGGAAACCCTAAACCTAACCCTAACCCTAGCGCAAACACTAACCCTAACCCTAACTCTAATACAAACCCGAACCCTAACCCTAATCCTAACCCCAACCCTAACCCAAACCATAACCCTAATCCTAATCGTAACCCTAAAACTAAACCTAACCCTAACCCTAACACTAACCCTAACCCTGACCCTAACCCTAACCCTAACCCTAACCCTAATTCTAACCCTAACCCTAACCCTAACCATAACCATAACCATAACCCATACCCTAATCCCAGGGTAGCCTTGAACTGATAATCCTCCTGCCTCACCCCCAAGAGTTGAGTTGTACTTTTTTAAGAGCAAAGATTGAATTCATCAACAATGAAAAAGGAAAATATTTTCCCTCATAGAAAACGATGTCCAAAGTAGTTTTCTGATTCAAATGTAGCTTATAGTACTTAAGAATGCAATATCAATAATATGGTAATTTCTAGAAAGAATGAGGTTGGTTATTTATGTAAACACGTGCAATCCTGGCAAGAGCTGCAGGACTGGTAAGCAACCTTGGCATGACTTGACCAGAGGAGGAGCACCTGCTCTGAAGCTATGATAGACAGGCAGAGCTTTGCAAGTTTGTGCTGAGTGCTATTGGTCAGTCTCCTGTCATTGGTGTCTGATGTGGGCAGGAGTGCTGAGGTCACAGAATCTTTGACTAAGATTCTGGAAATCCAAGAGGCAGTGACCTGGCAAAGCATTGTTTAGGGTGTTGCTAGGTGACAAAGCCCTCTCAGATGAGTTGCTGAAACACAGAGGTTTCTTGATGGTAGGCTCTAGTGTTTGGGTGACCAGTTTGGAGAGGTTTAGTTGACTGTAGGTCAAAGTTCTAGTGTTTGACAAGAAGAAGCAGCCAGGAGAAGATGGGAGGAGGAGGGGAGAAGGTGGTGTGTCCTGCTGGACCTGCCCAGGCCCTGCACATATAGGACCTCTACTACAACGCCTACCTCTACTAACCCTAACCCTAACCCTAACCCTAACCCAAACTCTAACTGTAACCATAAACCTAACCCTAACCCTATCCCTAACCCTAACACTAACCCTAACCCTAATCCAAATGCTAATCCTAACTCTAACCTAACACTAACACTAATCCTAACCCTATCCCTAACCCAAATCATAACCTTATCGCTAACACTCACCCTAAACCTAACCTAAACCCTAACCTTAACCCTAACACTAACCCTAACCCAAATCCAAACGCTAATCCTAACACTAACCCTAACCCTAACCCTAACCCTCACCCTAACCCAAACGGAAACCCTAAACCTAACCCTAACCCTAACTCAAACCCTAACCCTAACCCTAACTCTAATAGAAACCCTAACCCTAACCCTAATCCTAACCCAACCCTAACCCAAACCATAACCATAATCCTAATCGTAACCCTAAAACTAAACCTAACCCTAACCCAAACACTAACCCTAACCCTAACCCTAAACCTAACCCTAACCCTAACTCAAACCCTAACCCTAACCCTAACTCTAATACAAACCCTAACCCTAACCCTAATCCTAACCCCAATCCTAACCTAAACCATAACCCTAATCCTAAGCGGAACCCTAAAACTAAACCTTACCCTAACCCAAACACCAACCCCCACCCTAACCCTAAAGCTAACCCTAACATTAATTCTAAACCTAACCCTAACCCTAACCATAACCATAACCCATACCCTAATCCCAGGGTAGCCTTGAACTGATAATCCTCCTGCCTCACCCCCAAGAGTTGAGTTGTACTTTTTTAAGAGCAAAGAGTGGATTCATCAACAATGAAAAAGGAAAATATTTTCCCTCATAGAAAACTATGTCCAAAGTAGTTTTCTGATTCAAATGTAGATTATATTACTTAAGAATCCAATATCAATAATATGGAAATTTCTAGAAAGAATGAGGTTGGTTATTTATGTAACCACGTGCAATCCTGGCAAGAGCTGCAGGACAGGGAAGCAACCTTGGCATGACTTGACCAGGGGAGGAGCACCTGCTCTGAAGCTGTGATAGACAGGCAGAGCTTTGCAAGTGAGTGCTGAGTGCTATTGGTCAGTCTCCTGTCATTGGTGTCTGATGTGGGCAGGAATGCTGAAGGTCACAGAATCTTAGACTAAGATTCTGGAACTCCAAGAGGGAGTGACCTGGCAAAGCATTCTTTTGGGTGGTGCTAGGTGACAGAGCCCTCTCAGATGAGTTGCTGAAACACAGAGGTTTCTTGGTGGTAGGCTCAAGTGTTTAGGTGACCAGTTTGGAGAGATTTAGTTGACTTTAGGTCAAAGTTCTAGTGTTTGACAAAAAGAAGCAGCCAGGAGAAGATGGGAGGAGGAGGGGAGAAGGTGGTGTGTCCTGCTGGACCTGCCCAGGGCCTGCACATATAGGACCTCTACTACAACGCCTACCTCTACTAACCCTTACCCTGACCCTAACCCTAACCCAAGCATTAACCTAAACCTAATCCTAACCCAAACCTTACGCCTAAACCTAACCCTAAACCAAACCCTAACCCTAACCCAAACCCTAACCCAAACCCTAACCCTAAACCTAACCCTAACCCTAACCCAAACCCTAAACCTAACCTAACAATAACCCTATACCTAAACCAAACCTAATCCAAACATTAACCCTAAACCTAACCCTATCCCAAACTCTAAACCTAAACCTAACCCTAACCCTAACCCTAACCCTAACCCTAACCCAAACATTAACCCTAAACCTAACCCTAACCCAAACCCTAACCCTAAACCTAACCCTAAACCAAACCCTAACCCCAACCCTAACCCTAACCCTAACCCTAACCCAAACCCAAACCCTAACCCTAACACTAACATTAACCCTAACCCTAACCCTAACCCAAACTCTAACCGTAACCCTAACCCTAACCCTATCCCTAACCCTAACACTAACCCTAACCCAAATATTAACCCTAAACCTAACCCTAACCCAAACCCTACCCAAAACCTAACCCTAAACCAAAATCTAACCCTAACCCTAACCCTAACCAAACCATAACCGTAACCCTAACCCTAACCCTTACAATAACTCTAACACAAATATTAACCCTAAACCTAACCGTAACACAAATCCTAACCCTAAACCTAACCCTAAACCAAACCCTAACCCTATACCTAACACTAACACAAAACCTAACCCTAACCCTAACCCTAACTCTAACCTAAACCCAAATCCTAACCCTAACCCTAACCCTAACCCATACCCTAACCGTAACCCTAACCCTAACCCTAACCGTAACCCTAACCCTAACCCTAACCCTAACCCTAATCCTAACCCTAACCCTAACCCAAACACTAACCCTAACCCTAACCCTAAAACTAACGGAAACATTAACCCTAAACCTAACCCTAACCCAAACCCTAACCCTAAAACTAACCCTAACCCAAATCCTAACCCTATCCCAAACCCAAACACTAACCCTAAGCCTAATCCTAACCCGAAACATAACCCTAACCCTAACGGAACCCATAAACATAACCCTATCCCTAAACACAACCCAACCCAAAACTTAACCCTAAACCTGACCCAAACCCTAACCGTAAAACCGAACACTAAACCTGAACATAAACCTAACCCAAACCCTTACCCTAACCCTAACCCTAACCCAAACCCTGACACTAACATTAACCCTAACGTAAACCCTAACCCTAACCCTAACCCAAACCCTAACTCTAACCCTAACCCTAACCCAAACCCAAACCCTAACCTAACCCTAACCCTAACAATAACAAAAAACCCTATCCCTAACGCTAACTCAAACCCTAACCGTAACCCTAACCCACACCCCAACCCAAACCCAAAAACTAACCGTAACCTTCACCCAGACCATGAACCTAATCGTAACCCTAACCCTAACCCAAACCCTGACCATAACCCTAACCCTTACCCTAACCCTAACACAAACCCTAACCCTGACCCTAACACTAACCCTAACCCAAACCCAAACCCTAACTCTAACCCTAACCCTAACCCAAACCCAAACCCTAACCCTAAACCTAACCCTAACCCAAACCCTAACCTAACCCTAATCCTATCCCTAACCTAACCCTAACCCTAACCCGAATCCTAACGCAAACCAAACCCTAACCCTAACCCTAACCCTAACCCTAACCCTAACTCAAACCCAAACCCTAACCCTAACCCTAACCCTAACCGAAACCCTAACCATAACCAGAACACAAACCATAACTCTATCCCTAAACCTAACCCTAACCCTAAATCTAACCCTAAATCAAACGCACACCCTAACCCTAACCCTAATCCAAACGCTAACCCTAACCCTAACCCTAACCCTAACCCTAACACTAATCCTAACCCTATCCCTAACCCAAATCCTAACCTTATAGCAAACACTCACCCTAAACCTAACCTAAACCCTAACCCTAACCCTAACACTAACCCTAACCCAAACCCAAACCCTAATCCTAACACTAACCCTAACCCTAACACTCACCCTAACCCAAACAGAAACCCTAAACCTAACCTTAACCCTAACTCAAACCCTAACCCTAACCCTAACTCTAATACAAATCCTAACCCTAACCCTAATCCTAACCCCAACCCTAACCCAAACCATAACCCTAATCCTAATCGTAACCCTAAAACTAAACTTAACCATAACCCAAACACTAACCCTAACCCTAAACCAAACCCTAACCCAAACCATAACCCTAAACCTAAGCCTAACCCAAACCCTAACCCTAAAGCTAAACCTAACACAAATCCTAACCCTAACCCTAACCCTAACCCTAACCCAAACCCTAACCCTAAACCTAACCCTAACCCAAACTCTAACCGTAACCCTAACCCTATCGCTATCCCTAACCCTAACACTAACCCTAACCTAAATATTAAGCCTAAACCTAACCCTAACCCAAACCCTAACCAAAACCTAACCCTAAAACAAAACCTAACCCTAACCCTAACCCTAACCCTAACCAAACCATAACCGTAACCCTAACCCTAACCCTTACAATAACTCTAACACAAATATTAACCCTAAACCTAACCGTAACACAAACCCTAACCCTAAACCTAACCCTAACACAAAACCTAACCCTAACCCTAATCCTAACACTAACCTAAACCCAAATCCTAACCCTAAACCTAAACCAAACCCATACCCTAACCGTAACCCTAACCCTAACCCTAAACCTAACCCCAACCCTAACCCTATCCCAAACACTAAACCTAACCCTAACCCTAACCCTAACCCTAACTCTAACCCAAACATTAACCCTAAACCTAACCCTAACCCAAACCCTAACCCTAAACCTAACCCTAACCCGAACCCTAACCCTATCCCAAAACCAAACACTAACCCTAAGTCTAATCCTAACCCTAAACCTAACCATTACCCTAACGGAACCCATAAACATAACCCTATCCCTAAACACAACCCAACCCAAAACTTAACCCTAAACCTGACCCTAACCATAACGCTAAAATCGAACACAAAACTGAACATAAACCTAACCCGAACCCTAACCCTAACCCTAACCCTAACCCAAACCCTGACACTAACAGTAACCCTAACCTAAACCTTAACCCTAACCCTAACCCAAACCCTAACTCTAACCCTAACCCTAACCCAAACCCAAACCCTAACCTAACCCTAACCCTAACAATAACCCAAAACCTAACCCTAACACTAACTCAAACCCTAACCCTAAACCTAACCGACACCCCAACCCAAACCCAAAACCTTACCGTAACCTTCACCCAAACCATGAACCTAATCGTAAACCTAACCCTAACCAAAACCCTGACCATAACCCTAACCCTAACCCTAACCCTAACACAAACCCTAACCCTAACCCTAACCCTAAACCTAACCCTAACCCTAACCCTAACACAAACCCTAACACTAACCCTAACCCTAACTCAAACCCTAACTCTAACCCTAACCCAAACCCAAACCCTAACCCTAAACCTAACCCTAACCCGAACCCTAACCCTAACCCTACACTAACCCAAACCCTATCCCTAACCCTAAACCTAACCCTAAACTTAACCCAAACCCAAACCCCAACCCTAACCCTAACCCTAACCGAAACCCTAACCATAACCAAAACACAAACCCTAACTCTATCCCTAAACCTAACCCTAAGCCTAAACCTAACCCTAAACCAAACGCACACCCTAACCCTAACCCTAACACTAATCCTAACATTATCCCTAACCCAAATCCTAACCTTATCGCAAACACTCACCCTAAACCTAACCTAAACCCTAACCCTAACCCTAACACTAACCCTAACCCAAACCCAAACCCTAATCCTAACACTAACCCTAACCCTAAGCCTAACACTCACCCTAACCCAAACGGAAACCCTAAACCTAACCCTAACCCTAGCGCAAACACTAACCCTAACCCTAACTCTAATACAAACCCTAACCCTAACCCTAATCCTAACCCCAACCCTAACCCAAACCATAACCCTAATCCTAATCGTAACCCTAAAACTATAACCTAACCCTAACCCAAACACTAACCCTAACCCGAACCCTAAACCTAACCCTAACCCTAATTCTAACCCTAACCCTAACCCTAACCATAACCATAACCATAACCCATACCCTAATCCCAGGGTAGCCTTGAACTGATAATCCTCCTGCCTCACCGCCAAGAGTTGAGTTGTACTTTTTTAAGAGCAAAGATTGGACTCATCAACAATGAAAAAGGAAAATATTTTCCCTCATAGAAAACGATGTCCAAAGTAGTTTTCTGATTCAAATGTAGCTTATAGTACTTAAGAATCCAATATCAATAATATGGTAATTTCTAGAAAGAAGGTGGTTGGTTATTTATGTAAACACGTGCAATCCTGGCAAGAGCTGCAGGACTGGGAAGCAACCTTGGCATGACTTGACCAGAGGAGGAGCACCTGCTCTGAAGCTATGATAGACAGGCAGAGCTTTGCAAGTTTGTGTTGAGTGCTATTGGTCAGTCTCCTGTCATTGGTGTCTGATGTGGGCAGGAGTGCTGAGGTCACAGAATATTGGACTAAGATTTTGGAACTCCAAGAGGCAGTGACCTGGCAAAGCATTGTTTAGGGTGTTGCTAGGTGACAAAGCCCTCTCAGATGAGTTGCTGAAACACAGAGGTTTCTTGATGGTAGGCTCTAGTGTTTGGGTGACCAGTTTGGAGAGATTTAGTTGACTTTAGGTCAAAGTTCTAGTGTTTGCCAAAAGAAGCAGCCAGGAGAAGATGGGAGCAGGAGGGGAGAAGGTGCTGTGTCCTGCTGGACCTGCCCAGGCCCTGCACATATAGGACCTCTACTACAAAGCCTACCTCTACTAACCCTAACATTAACCCTAACCCTAACCCAAACTCTAACCGTAACCCTAACCCTAACCCTATCCCTAACCCTAACACTAACCCTAACCCAAATATTAACCCTAAACCTAACCCTAACCCAAACCCTAACCAAAAACTAACCCTAAACCAAAACCTAACCCTAACCCTAACCCTAACCAAACCATAACCGTAACCCTAACCCTAACCCTTTCAATAACTCTAACACAAATATTAACCCTAAACCTAACCGTAAAACAAACCCTATCCCTAAAACTAACCCTAACCCAAACCTTAACCCTAAACCTATCCCTAACACAAAACCTAACCCTAACCTAAACCCAAATTCTACCCCTAACCCTAACCCAAAACCTAACCCTATCCCAAAACCAAACACTAACCCTAAGTCTAATCCTAACCCTAAACCTAACACTAACCCTAACGGAACCCATAAACATAACCCTATCCCTAAACACAACCCAACCCAAAACTTAACCCTAAACCTGACCCTAACCCTAACCCTAAAACCGAACACAAAACTGAACATAAACCTAACCCAAACCCTAACCCTAACCCTAACCCTAACCCAAACCCTGACACTAACAGTAACCCTAACATAAACCTTAACCCTAACCCTAAACCAAACCCTAACTCTAACCCTAACCCTAACCCAAACCCAAACCCTAACCTAACCCTAACCCTAACAATAACCCAAACCCTAACCCTAACACTAACTCAAACCCTAACCCTAACCCTAACCGACACCCCAACCCAAACCCAAAACCTTACCCTAACCTTCACCCAAACCATGAACCTAATCGTAACCCTAAACCTAACCCAAACCCTGACCATAACCCTAACCCTAACCCTAACCCTAACACAAACCCTAACCCTAACCCTAACCCTAACCCTAAGCCTAACCCTAACACAAACCCTAACACTAACCCTAACCCTAACCCAAACCCTAACTCTAACCCTAACCCTAACCCAAACCCAAACCCTAACCCTAAACCTACCCTAACCCAAACCCTAACCCTAACCCTACCCTAACCCAAACCCTATCCCTAACCCTAACCCTAAACCTAAACCTAACCCAAACCCAAACCCTAACCCTAAACCTAAACCTATCCGAAACCCTAACCATAACCAGAACACAAACCCTAACTCTATCCCTAAACCTAACCCTAACCCTAAACCTAACCCTAAACCAAACGCACACCCTAACCCTAACCCTAATCCAAACGCTAATCCTAACTCTTACCCTAACCCTAACACTAATCCTAACCCTATCCCTAACCCAAATCCTAACCTTATCGCAAACACTCACCCTAAACCTAACCTAAACCCTAACCCTAACCCTAACACTAACCCTAACCCAAACCCAAACCCTAATCCTAACACTAACCCTAACCCTAACTCTAACACTCACCCTAACCCAAACGGAAACCCTAAACCTAACCCTAACCCTAGCGCAAACACTAACCCTAACCCTAACTCTAATACAAACCCGAACCCTAACCCTAATCCTAACCCCAACCCTAACCCAAACCATAACCCTAATCCTAATCGTAACCCTAAAACTAAACCTAACCCTAACCCAAACACTAACCCTAACCCTAACCCTAACCCTAACCCTAACCCTAATTCTAACCCTAACCCTAACCCTAACCATAACCATAACCATAACCCATACCCTAATCCCAGGGTAGCCTTGAACTGATAATCCTCCTGCCTCACCCCCAAGAGTTGAGTTGTACTTTTTTAAGAGCAAAGATTGAATTCATCAACAATGAAAAAGGAAAATATTTTCCCTCATAGAAAACGATGTCCAAAGTAGTTTTCTGATTCAAATGTAGCTTATAGTACTTAAGAATGCAATATCAATAATATGGTAATTTCTAGAAAGAATGAGGTTGGTTATTTATGTAAACACGTGCAATCCTGGCAAGAGCTGCAGGACTGGTAAGCAACCTTGGCATGACTTGACCAGAGGAGGAGCACCTGCTCTGAAGCTATGATAGACAGGCAGAGCTTTGCAAGTTTGTGCTGAGTGCTATTGGTCAGTCTCCTGTCATTGGTGTCTGATGTGGGCAGGAGTGCTGAGGTCACAGAATCTTTGACTAAGATTCTGGAAATCCAAGAGGCAGTGACCTGGCAAAGCATTGTTTAGGGTGTTGCTAGGTGACAAAGCCCTCTCAGATGAGTTGCTGAAACACAGAGGTTTCTTGATGGTAGGCTCTAGTGTTTGGGTGACCAGTTTGGAGAGGTTTAGTTGACTGTAGGTCAAAGTTCTAGTGTTTGACAAGAAGAAGCAGCCAGGAGAAGATGGGAGGAGGAGGGGAGAAGGTGGTGTGTCCTGCTGGACCTGCCCAGGCCCTGCACATATAGGACCTCTACTACAACGCCTACCTCTACTAACCCTAACCCTAACCCTAACCCTAACCCAAACTCTAACTGTAACCATAAACCTAACCCTAACCCTATCCCTAACCCTAACACTAACCCTAACCCTAATCCAAATGCTAATCCTAACTCTAACCTAACCCTAACACTAATCCTAACCCTATCCCTAACCCAAATCATAACCTTATCGCTAACACTCACCCTAAACCTAACCTAAAGCCTAACCTTAACCCTAACACTAACCCTAACCCAAATCCAAACGCTAATCCTAACACTAACCCTAACCCTAACCCTAACCCTCACCCTAACCCAAACGGAAACCCTAAACCTAACCCTAACCCTAACTCAAACCCTAACCCTAACCCTAACTCTAATAGAAACCCTAACCCTAACCCTAATCCTAACCCAACCCTAACCCAAACCATAACCATAATCCTAATCGTAACCCTAAAACTAAACCTAACCCTAACCCAAACACTAACCCTAACCCTAACCCTAAACCTAACCCTAACCCTAATTCTAACCCTAACCCTAACCCTAACCCTAACCATAACCATAACCCGTACCCTAATCCTAGGGTAGCCTTGAACTGATAATCCTCCTGCCTCACCCCGAAGAGTTGAGTCGTACTTTTTTAAGAGCAAAGATTGGATTCATCAACAATGAAAAAGGAAAATATTTTCCCTTATAGAAAACGATGTCCAACGTAGTTTTCTGATTCAAATGTAGCTTATAGTACTTAAGAATCCAATATCAATAATATGGTAATTTCTAGAAAGAATGAGGTTGGTTATTTATGTAAACACGTGCAATCCTGGCAAGAGCTGCAGGACTGGGAAGCAACCTTGGCATGACTTGACCAGAGGAGGAGCGCCTGCTCTGAAGCTATGATAGACAAGCAGAGCTTTACAAGTTTGTGCTGAGTGCTATTGGTCAGTCTCTTGTCATTGGTGTCTGATGTGGGCAGGAGTGCTGAGGTCACAGAATCTTGGACTAAGATTTTGGAACTCCAAGAGGCAGTGACCTGGCAAAGCATTGTTAAGGGTGTTGCTAGGTGACATAGCCCTCTCAGATGAGTTGCTGAAACACAGAGGTTTCTTGATGGTAGGCTCTAGTGTTTGGGTGACCAGTTTGGAGAGATTTAGTTGACTTTAGGTCAAAGTTCTAGTGTTTGACAAGAAGAAGCAGCCAGGAGAAGATGGGAGCAGGAGGGGAGAAGGTGCTGTGTCCTGCTGGACCTGCCCAGGCCCTGCACATATAGGACCTCTACTACAAAGCCTACCTCTACTAACCCTAACATTAACCCGAACCCTAACCCAAACTCTAACCGTAACCCTAACCCTAACCCTATCCCTAACCCTAACACTAACCCTAACCCAAATATTAACCCTAAACCTAACCCTAACCCAAACCCTAACCAAAACCTAACCCTAAACCAAAACCTAACCCTAACACTAACCCTACCCAAACCATAACCGTAACCCTAACCCTAACCCTTACAATAACTCTAAAACAAATATTAAACCTAAACTTGACCGTAACACAAACCCTATCCCTAACCCTAACCCTATCCCAAACCCTAACCCTAAACCTAACCCTAACACAAAACCTAACCCTAACCCTAACCCTAACCCTAACCTAAACACAAATCCTAACCCTAACCCTAACCCTAACCCTAACCCTAACCCATACCCTAACCGTAACCCTAACCCTAACCCTAAACCTAACCCTAACACAAAACCTAACCCTAACCCTAACCCTAACCCTAACCCTAAACCAAACACTAACCCTAACACTAACCCTAACCCTAACCCTAACCCAAACATTAACCCTAAACCTAACCCTAACCCAAACCCTAACCCTAAACCTAACCCTAACCCAAACCCTAATCCTAAACTTAACCTAAACCGAAATCCTAACCCTAACCCTAACCCTATCCCATACCCTAACCGTAACCCTAACACTAACCCTAACCCTAACCCTAACCCTAACCCAAACACTAACCCTAACCCTAACCCTAACCCTAAACCAAACATTAACCCTAAACCTAACCCTAACCCTAAACCTAACCCTAACCCAAAACCTAAACCTATCCCGAACCCAAACACTAACCCTAAGTCTAATCCTAACCCTAAACCTAAACCTAACCCTAACGGAACCCATAAACATAACCCTATCCCTAAACACAACCCAACCCAAACTTTAACCCTAAACCTGACCCTAATCCTAACCCTAAAACCGAACACTAAACCTGAACATAAACCTAACCCAAACCCTAACCCTAACACTAACCCTAACCCAAACCCTGACACTAACAGTAACCGTAACCTAACCTTAACCCTAACCCTAACCCAAACGATAACTCTAACCCTAACCATAACCCAAACCCAAACCCTAACCTAACCCGAACCCTAACAATAACCCAAACCCTAACTCTAACGCTAACTCAAACCCTAACCCTAACCCTAACCCACACCCCAAACCAAAGCCAAAACCTAACCGTAATCTTCACCCAAACCATGAACCTAATCGTAACCTTAACCCTAACACAAACCCTGACCATAACCCTAACCCTAACCCTAACCCTAACAGAAACCCTAACCCTAACCCTAACCCTAATCCTAACCCTAACCCAAACCCTAACAATAACCCTAACCCTAACCCTAACCCAAACCCTAACTCGAACCCTAACCCTATACAAACCCAAACCCTAACCCTAAACCTAACCCTAACTCAAACCCTAACCCTAACCCTAACCCTAACCCAAACCCTATCCCTAACCCTAACCCTAACCCTAATCCTAACGCAGTCCAAACCCTAACACTAACCCGACCCCTAACCCTGACCCTAACCAAATCCCAAACCCTAACCCTAACCCTAACCCTAACCGAAACCCTAACCATAAAAAGAACACAAACCATAACTCTATGCCTAAACGTAACCCTAACCCTAAACCTAACCCTAAACCAAACGCACACCCTAACCCTAACCCTAATCCAAACGATAATCCTAACCCTAACCCTAACACTAACACTAATCCTAACCCTATCCCTAACCCCAATCCTAACCTTATCGCAAACACTCACCCTAAACCTAACCTAAACCCTAACCCTAACCCTAACACTAACCCTAACCCAAACCCAAACCCTAATCCTAACACTAAACCTAACCCTAACCCTAACACTCACCCTAACCCAAACGGAAACCCTAAACCTAACCCTAACTCAAACCCTAACCCTAACTCTAACTCTAATACAAACCCTAACCCTAAACCTAATCCTAACCCCAACACTAACTAAACCATAACCCTAATCCTAAGCGTAACCCTAAAACTAAACCTAACCCTAACCCAAACACTAACCCTAAACCTAACCCTAAAGCTAACCCTAACCCTAATTCTAACCCTAACCCTAACCCTAACCATAACCATAACCCATACCATAATCCCAGGGTAGCCTTGAACTGATAATCCTCCTGCCTCACCCCCAAGAGTTGCGTTGTACTTTTTTAAGAGCAAAGATTGGATTCATCAACAATGAAAAAGGAAAATATTTTCCCTCATAGAAAACGATGTCCAAAGTAGTTTTCTGATTCAAATGTAGATTATAGTACTTAAGAATCCAATATCAATAATATGGTAATTTCTAGAAAGAATGAGGTTGGTTATTTATGTAAACACGTGCAATCCTGGCAAGAGCTGCAGGACTGGGAAGCAACCTTGGCATGACTTGACCAGAGGAGGAGCACCTGCTCTGAAGCTATGATAGACAGGCAGAGCTTTGCAAGTTTGTGCTGAGTGCTATTGGTCAGTCTCCTGTCATTGGTGTCTGATGTGGGCAGGAGTGCTGAGGTCACAGAATCTTGGACTAAGATTCTGGAACTCCAAGAGGCAGTGACCTGGCAAAGCATTGTTTAGGGTGTTGCTAGGTGACAAAGCCCTCTCAGATGAGTTGCTGAAACACAGAGGTTTCTTGATGGTAGGCTCTAATGTTTGGGTGACAAGTTTGGAGAGATTTAGTTGACTTTAGGTCAAAGTTCTAGTGTTTGACAAAAAGAAGCAGACAGGAGAAGATGGGAGGAGGAGGGGAGAAGGTGCTGTGTCCTGCTGGACCTGCCCAGGCCCTGAACATATTGGACCTCTACTACAACGCCTACCTCTAATAACCCTAACCCTAACCCTAACCCTCACCCTAACCCAAACTCTAACCGTAACCCTAACCCTAACCCTATCCCTAACCCTAACACTAACCCTAACCCAAATATTAACCCTAAATCTAACCCTAACCCAAACCCTAAGCAAAACCTAACCCTAAACCAAAACCTAACCCTAACCCTAACCCTAACCAAACCATAACCGTAACCCTAACCCTAACCCTTACAATAACTCTAACACAAATATTAACCCATACCCTAACCGTAACCCTAACCCTAACCCTAAACCTAAGCCTAACACAAACCCTAACCCTAAACCTAACCCTAACACAAAAACTAACCCTAACCCTAACCCTAAACCTAACCCTAAACCTAACACAAACACTAAACCTAACCCTAACCCTAACCCTAACCCTAACCCAAACATTAACCCTAAACCTAACCCTAACCCAAACCCTAACCCTAAACCTAACCCTAACCCAAACCCTAACCCTATCCCAAAACCAACCACTAACACTAAGTCTAATCCTAACCCTAAACCTAATCCTAACCTTAACGGAAACCATAAACATAACCCTATCCGTAAACAGAACCCAACCCAAACCTTAACCCTAAACCTGACCGTAACCCTAACCCTAAAACCGAACACTAAACCTGAACATAAACCTAACCCAAACCCTAACCCTAACCTTAACCCTAACCCAAACCCTGACACTAACAGTAACCCTAACCTAAACCTTAACAATAACCCTTACCAAATCCTAACTCTAACCCTAACCCTAACCCAAACCCAAACCCTAACCTAACCCTAACCCTAACAATAACCCAAACCCTAACTCTAACGCTAACTCAAACCCTAAACCTAACCCTAACCCACACCCCAAACCAAACCCAAAACCTAACCGTAATCCTCACCCAAACCATGAACCTAATCGTAACCTTAACCCTAACCCAAACCCTGACCATAACCCTAACCCTAACCCTAACCCTAACACAAACCCTAACCCTAACCCTAACCCTAATCCTAACCCTAACCCAAACCCTAACCCTAACCCTAACCCTAACCCTAACCCTAAACCTAACCCTAACCCAAAACCTAAACCTATCCCGAACCCAAACACTAACCCTAAGTCTAATCCTAACCCTAAACCTAAACCTAACCCTAACGGAACCCATAAACATAACCCTATCCCTAAACACAACCCAACCCAAACTTTAACCCTAAACCTGACCCCAGTCCTAACCCTAAATACGAACACTAACACTGAGCATAAACCTAACCCAAACCCTAACCCTAACACTAACCCTAACCCAAACCCTGACACTAACAGTAACCGTAACCTAACCTTAACCCTAACCCTAACCCAAACGATAACTCTAACCCTAACCATAACCCAAACCCAAACCCTAACCTAACCCGAACCCTAACAATAACCCAAACCCTAACTCTAACGCTAACTCAAACCCTAACCCTAACCCTAACCCACACCCCAAACCAAAGCCAAAACCTAACCGTAATCTTCACCCAAACCATGAACCTAATCGTAACCTTAACCCTAACCCAAACCCTGACCATAACCCTAAACCTAACCCTAACCCTAACAGAAACCCTAACCCTAACCCTAACCCTAATCCTAACCCTAACCCAAACCCTAACAATAACCCTAACCCTAACCCTAACCCAAACCCTAACTCGAACCCTAACCCTATACAAACCCAAACCCTAACCCTAAACCTAACCCTAACTCAAACCCTAACCCTAACCCTAACCCTAACCCAAACCCTATCCCTAACCCTAACCCTAACCCTAATCCTAACGCAGACCAAACCCTAACACTAACCCGAACCCTAACCCTGACCCTAACCAAATCCCAAACCCTAACCCTAACCCTAACCCTAACCGAAACCCTAACCATAAAAAGAACACAAACCATAACTCTATGCCTAAACGTAACCCTAACCCTAAACCTAACCCTAAACCAAACGCACAGCCTAACCCTAACCCTAATCCAAACGATAATCCTAACCCTAACCCTAACACTAACACCAATCCTAACCCTATCCCTAACCCCAATCCTAACCTTATCGCAAACACTCACCCTAAACCTAACCTAAACCCTAACCCTAACCCTAACACTAACCCTAACCCAAACCCAAACCCTAATCCTAACACTAAACCTAACCCTAACCCTAACACTCACCCTAACCCAAACGGAAACCCTAAACCTAACCCTAACTCAAACCCTAACCCTAACTCTAACTCTAATACAAACCCTAACCCTAAACCTAATCCTAACCCCAACACTAACCTAAACCATAACCCTAATCCTAAGCGTAACCCTAAAACTAAACCTAACCCTAACCCAAACACTAACCCTAAACCTAACCCTAAAGCTAACCCTAACCCTAATTCTAACCCTAACCCTAACCCTAACCATAACCATAACCCATACCATAATCCCAGGGTAGCCTTGAACTGATAATCCTCCTGCCTCACCCCCAAGAGTTGCGTTGTACTTTTTTAAGAGCAAAGATTGGATTCATCAACAATGAAAAAGGAAAATATTTTCCCTCATAGAAAACGATGTCCAAAGTAGTTTTCTGATTCAAATGTAGATTATAGTACTTAAGAATCCAATATCAATAATATGGTAATTTCTAGAAAGAATGAGGTTGGTTATTTATGTAAACACGTGCAATCCTGGCAAGAGCTGCAGGACTGGGAAGCAACCTTGGCATGACTTGACCAGAGGAGGAGCACCTGCTCTGAAGCTATGATAGACAGGCAGAGCTTTGCAAGTTTGTGCTGAGTGCTATTGGTCAGTCTCCTGTCATTGGTGTCTGATGTGGGCAGGAGTGCTGAGGTCACAGAATCTTGGACTAAGATTCTGGAACTCCAAGAGGCAGTGACCTGGCAAAGCATTGTTTAGGGTGTTGCTAGGTGACAAAGCCCTCTCAGATGAGTTGCTGAAACACAGAGGTTTCTTGATGGTAGGCTCTAATGTTTGGGTGACAAGTTTGGAGAGATTTAGTTGACTTTAGGTCAAAGTTCTAGTGTTTGACAAAAAGAAGCAGACAGGAGAAGATGGGAGGAGGAGGGGAGAAGGTGCTGTGTCCTGCTGGACCTGCCCAGGCCCTGAACATATTGGACCTCTACTACAACGCCTACCTCTAATAACCCTAACCCTAACCCTAACCCTCACCCTAACCCAAACTCTAACCGTAACCCTAACCCTAACCCTATCCCTAACCCTAACACTAACCCTAACCCAAATATTAACCCTAAATCTAACCCTAACCCAAACCCTAAGCAAAACCTAACCCTAAACCAAAACCTAACCCTAACCCTAACCCTAACCAAACCATAACCGTAACCCTAACCCTAACCCTTACAATAACTCTAACACAAATATTAACCCATACCCTAACCGTAACCCTAACCCTAACCCTAAACCTAAGCCTAACACAAACCCTAACCCTAAACCTAACCCTAACACAAAAACTAACCCTAACCCTAACCCTAAACCTAACCCTAAACCTAACACAAACACTAAACCTAACCCTAACCCTAACCCTAACCCTAACCCAAACATTAACCCTAAACCTAACCCTAACCCAAACCCTAACCCTAAACCTAACCCTAACCCAAACCCTAACCCTATCCCAAAACCAACCACTAACACTAAGTCTAATCCTAACCCTAAACCTAATCCTAACCTTAACGGAAACCATAAACATAACCCTATCCGTAAACAGAACCCAACCAAACCTTAACCCTAAACCTGACCGTAACCCTAACCCTAAAACCGAACACTAAACCTGAACATAAACCTAACCCAAACCCTAACCCTAACCTTAACCCTAACCCAAACCCTGACACTAACAGTAACCCTAACCTAAACCTTAACAATAACCCTTACCAAATCCTAACTCTAACCCTAACCCTAACCCAAACCCAAACCCTAACCTAACCCTAACCCTAACAATAACCCAAACCCTAACTCTAACGCTAACTCAAACCCTAAACCTAACCCTAACCCACACCCCAAACCAAACCCAAAACCTAACCGTAATCCTCACCCAAACCATGAACCTAATCGTAACCTTAACCCTAACCCAAACCCTGACCATAACCCTAACCCTAACCCTAACCCTAACACAAACCCTAACCCTAACCCTAACCCTAATCCTAACCCTAACCCAAACCCTAACACTAACCCTAACCCTAACCTAAACCCTAACTCTAACCCTAACCCTAACCCAAACCCAAACCCTAACCCTAAACCTAACCCTAACCCAAACCCTAACCCTAACCCTAACCCTAACCCAAACCCTATCCCTAACCCTAACCCTAACCCTAATCCTAACGCAGACCAAACCCTAACACTAACCCTAACCCTAACCCTGACCCTAACCAAAACCCAAACCCTAACCCTAACCCTAACCCTAACCCTAACCGAAACCCTAACCATAACCAGAACACAAACCCTAACTCTATCCCTAAACCTAACCCTAACCCTAAACCTAACCCTAAACCAAACGCACACCCTAACCCTAAACCTAATCCAAACGATAATCCTAACCCTAACCCTAAACCTAACACTAATCCTAACCCTATCCCTAACCCCAATCCTAACCTTATCGCAAACACTCACCCTAAACCCAACCTAAACCCTAACCCTAACCCTAACACTAACCCTAACCCAAACCCAAACCCTAATCCTAACACTAACCCGAACCCTAACCCAAACACTCACCCTAACCCAAACGGAAACCCTATACCTAACCCTAACCCTAACTCAAACCCTAACCCTAACCCTAACTCTAATACAATCCCTAACCCTAACCCTAATCCTAACCCCAACCCTAACCTAAACCATAACCCTAATCCTAAGCGTAACCCTAAAACTAAATCTAACCCTAACCCAAACACTAACCCTAACCCTAACCCTAAAGCTAACCCTAACCCTAATTCTAAATCTAACCCTAACCCTAACCATAACCATAACCCATACCCTAATCCCAGGGTAGCCTTGAACTGATAATCCTCCTGCCTCACCCCCAAGAGTTGAGTTGTACTTTTTGAAGAGCAAAGATTGGATTCATCAACAATGAAAAAGGAAAATATTTTCCCTCATAGAAAACGATGTCCAAAGTAGTTTTCTGATTCAAATGTAGATTACAGTACTTAAGAATCCGAAATCAATAATATGGAAATTTCTACAAAGAATGAGGTTGGTTATTTATGTAAACACGTGCAATCCTGGCAAGAGCTGCAGGACTGGGAAGCAACCTTGGCATGACTTGACCAGAGGAGGAGCACCTGCTCTGAAGCTATGATAGACAGGCAGAGCTTTGCAAGTTTGTGCTGAGTGCTATTGGTCAGTCTCCTGTCATTGGTGTCTGATGTGGGCAGGAGTGCTGAGGTCACAAAATCTTGGACTAAGATTCTGGAACTCCAAGAGGCAGTGACCTGGCAAAGAATTGTTTAGGGTGTTGCTAGATGACAAAGCCCTCTCAGATGAGTTGCTGAAACACAGAGGTTTCTTGATGGTAGGCTCTAGTGTTTGGGTGACAAGTTTGGAGAGATTTAGTTGACTTTAGGTCAAAGTTCTAGTGTTTGACAAAAAGAAGCAGCCAGGAGAAGATGGGAGGAGGAGGGGAGAAGGTGCTGTGTCCTGCTGGACCTGCCCAGGCCCTGCATATATAGGACCTCTACTACAACGCCTACCTCTACTAACCCTAACACTAACCCTAACCCTAACCCAAACTCTAACCGTAACCCTAACCCTAGCCCTATCCCTAACCCTAACACTAACCCTAACCCTAATCCAAATGCTAATCCTAACCCTAACCCTAACCCTAACACTAATCCTAACCCTATCCTTAACCCAAATCCTAACCTTATCGCAAACACTCACCCTAAACCTAACCTAAACCCTAACCTTAACCCTAACACTAACCCTATAACAAATCCAAACGCTAATCCTAACACTAACCCTAACCCTAACCCTAACACTCACCCTAACCCAAACGGAAACCCTAAACCTAACCCTAACCCTAACTCAAACCCTAACCCTAACCCTAACTCTAATACAAACCCTAACCCTAAACCTAATCCTAACCCCAACCCTAACCAAACCATAACCATAATCCTAATCGTAACCCTAAAACTAAACCTAACCCTAACCCAAACACTAACCCTAACCCTAACCCTAAACCTAACCCTAACCCTAATTCTAACCCTAACCCTAACCCTAACCATAACCATAACCCGTACCCTAATCCTAGGGTAGCCTTGAACTGATAATCCTCCTGCCTCACCCGCAAGAGTTGAGTTGTACTTTTTTAAGAGCAAAGATTGGATTCATCAACAATGAAAAAGGAAAATATTTTCCCTCATAGAAAACGATGTCCAAAGTAGTTTTCTGATTCAAATGTAGCTTATAGTACTTAAGAATCCAATATCAATAATATGGTAATTTCTAGAAAGAATGAGGTTGGTTATTTATGTAAACACGTGCAATCCTGGCAAGAGCTGCAGGACTGGGATGCAACCTTGGCATGACTTGACCAGAGGAGGAGCACCTGCTCTGAAGCTATGATAGACAGTCAGAGCTTTACAAGTTTGTGCTGAGTGCTATTGGTCAGTCTCCTGTCATTGGTGTCTGATGTGGGCAGGAGTGCTGAGGTCACAGAATCTTGACTAAGATTTTGGAACTCCAAGAGGCAGTGACCTGGCAAAGCATTGTTTAGGGTGTTGCTAGGTGACATAGCCCTCTCAGATGAGTTGCTGAAACACAGAGGTTTCTTGATGGTAGGCTCTAGTGTTTTTGTGACCAGTTTGGAGAGATTTAGTTGACTTCAGGTCAAAGTTCTAGAGTTTGACAAAAAGAAGCAGCCAGGAGAGGGATGGGAGCAGGAGGAGAGAAGGTGCTGTGTCCTGCTGAACCTGCCCAGGCCCTGCAAATATAGGACCTCTACTACAACGCCTACCTCTACTCACCCTAACATTAACTCTAACCCTAACACAAACTCTAACCGTAACCCTAACCCTAACCGTATCCCTAACCCTAACACTAACCCTAACCCAAATATTAACCCTAAACCTAACCCTAACCAAACCCTAACCAAAACCTAACCCTAAACCAAAACCTAACCCTAACCCTAACCCTACCCAAATCATAACCGTAACCCTAACCCTAACTCTTACAATAACTCTAAAACAAATATTAACCCTAAACTTAACCGTAACACAAACCCTAACCCTAAACCTAACCCTAACCCAAACTCTAACCCTAACCTTAACCCTAACCCAAACCCTGACACTAACAGTAACCCTAACCTAAACCTTAACAATAACCCTAACCCAAATCCTAACTCTAACCCTAACCCTAACCCAAACCCAAACCCTAACCTAACCCTAACCCTAACAATAACCCAAACCCAAACCCAAACTCTAACGCTAACTCAAACCCTAACCGTAACCCTAACCCACACCCCAAACCAAAACCAAAACCTAACCGTAATCTTCACCCAAACCATGAACCTAACCCTAACCCTAACTCTAACACAAACCCTAACCCTAACCCAAACCCTAACATTAACTCTAACCCTAACCCTAACCCAAACCCTAACTCTAACCCTAACCCTAACCCAAACCCTATCCCTAACCCTAACCCTAACCCTAATCCTAACGCAGACCAAACCCTAACACTAACCCTAACCCTAACCCTGACCCTAACCAAAACCCAAACCCTAACCCTAACCCTAACCCCAACCGAAACCCTAACCATAACCAGAACACAAACCCTAACTCTATCCCTAAACCTAACCCTAACCCTAAACCTAACCCTAAACCAAACGCACACCCTAACCCTAACCCTAATCCAAACGATAATCCTAACCCTAACCCTAAACCTAACACTAATCCTAAGCCTATCCCTAACCCCAATCCTAACCTTATCGCAAACACTCACCCTAAACCCAACCTAAACCCTAACCATAACCCTAACACTAACCCTAACCCAAACCCAAACCCTAATCCTAACACTAACCTGAACCCTAACCCAAACACTCATCCTAATCCAAACGGAAACCCTAAACCTAACCCTAACCCTAACTCAAACCCTAACCCTAACCCTAACTCTAATACAAACCCTAAACCTAACCCTAATCCTAACCCCAACCCTAACCTAAACCATAACCCTAATCCTAAGCGTAACCCTAAAACTAAACCTAACCCTAACCCAAACACTAACCCTAACCCTAACCCTAACCCTAAAGCTAACCCTAACCCTAATTCTAAATCTAACCCTAACCCTAACCATAACCATAACCCATACCCTAATCCCAGGGTAGCCTTGAACTGATAATCCTCCTGCCTCACCCCCAAGAGTTGAGTTGTACTTTTTTAAGAGCAAAGATTGGATTCATCAACAATGAAAAAGGAAAATATTTTCCCTCATAGAAAACGATGTCCAAAGTAGTTTTCTGATTCAAATGTAGATTATAGTACTTAAGAATCCGAAATCAATAATATGGAAATTTCTAGAAAGAATGAGGTTGGTTATTTATGTAAACACGTGCAATCCTGGCAAGAGCTGCAGGACTGGGAAGCAACCTTGGCATGACTTGACCAGAGGAGGAGCACCTGCTCTGAAGCTATGATAGACAGGCAGAGCTTTGCAAGTTTGTGCTGAGTGCTATTGGTCAGTCTCCTGTCATTGGTGTCTGATGTGGGCAGGAGTGCTGAGGTCACAGAATCTTGGACTAAGCTTCTGGAACTCCAAGAGGCAGTGACCTGACAAAGCATTGTTTAGGGTGTTGTTAGATGACAAAGCCCTCTCAGATGAGTTGTTGAAACACAGAGGTTTCTTGATGGTAGGCTCTAGTGTTTGGGTGACAAGTTTGGAGAGATTTAGTTGAATTTAGGTCAAAGTTCTAGTGTTTGAAAAAAAGAAGCAGCCAGGAGAAGATGGGAGGAGGAGGGGAGAAGGTGCTGTGTCCTGCTGGACCTGCCCAGGCCCTGCATATATAGGACCTCTACTACAACGCCTACCTCTACTAACCCTAACACTAACCCTAACCCTAACCCAACCTCTAACCGTAACCCTAACCCTAACCCTATCCCTAACCCTAACACTAACCCTAACCCTAATCCAAATGCTAATCCTAACCCTAACCCTAACCGTAACACTAATCCTAACCCTATCCCTAACCCAAATCCTAACCTTATCGCAAACACTCACCCTAAACCTAACCTAAACCCTAACCGTAACCCTAACCCTAACCCTATCCCTAACCCTAACACTAACCCTAACCCAAATATTAACCCTAAACCTAACCCTAACCCAAACCCTAACCAAAACCTAACCCTAAACCAAAACCTAACACTAACCCTAACCCTACCCAAACCATAACCGTAACCCTAACCCTAACCCTTACAATAACTCTAAAACAAATATTAACACTAAACTTAACCGTAACACAAACCCTAACCTTAAACCTAACCCTAACCCAAACCCTAACCCTAAACCTAACCCTAACACAAAACCTAACCCTAACCCTAACCCTAACCCTAACCTAAACCCAAATCCTAACCCTAACCCTAACCCTAACCCATACCCTAACCTTAACCCTAACACTAACCCTAAACCTAACCCTAACCCAAACCCTAACCCTAAACCTAACCCTAACACAAAACCTAACCCTAACCCTAACCCTAACCCTAACCCTAAACCAAACACTAACCCGAACCCTAACCCTAACCCTAACCCAACCATTAACCCCGACCCTAACACTAACCCAAACCCTAACCCTAAACCTAACCCTAACCCAAACCCTAACCCTATCCCAAAACACTAACCCTAAGTCTAATCCTAACCCTAAACCTAAACCTAACCCTAACGGAACCCATAAACATAACCCTATCCCTAAACACAACCTAACCCAAACCTTAACCCTAAACCTGACCCTAACCCTAAACCTAAAACCGAACACTAAACCTGAACATAAACCTAACCCAAACCCTAACCCTAGCCCTAACCCAAACCCTGACACTAACACGAACATTAACCTAAAACTCAAACCTAACCCTAACCCCAACCATAACTCTAACCCTAACCATAACCCAAACCCAAACCCTAACCTAACCCGAACCCTAACAATAAACCAAACCCTAAGCCTAATGCTAACTCAAACCCTAACCCTAACCCTAACCAACACCCCAACCCAAACCCAAAACCTTACCGTAACCTTCAACCAAACCATGAACCTAATCATAACCCTAACCCTAACCCAAACCCTTACCATAACCCTAACCCAACCCTAACCCAAACACAAACCCTAACCCTAACCCTAACCCTAACCCTAACCCTAACCCAAACCCAAACCCTAACCCTAAACCTAAACCTAACCCAAACCCTAACCCTAACACTAAACCTAACCCAAACCCTATCCCGAACCCTAACCCTAACCCTAACCCTAATCCTAACGCAAACCAAACCCTAACACTAACCATAACCCTAACCCTAACCCTAACCCAAACACAAACCCTAACCCTAACCCTAACCCTAAACGAAATCCTAACCATAACCAGAACACAAACCATAACTCTATGCCTAAACCTAACCCTAATCCTAAACCTAACCCTAAACCAAACGCACACCCTAACCCTAACCCTAATCCAAACGCTAATCCTAACCGTAACCCTAACACTAATCCTAACCCTATCCCTAACCCAAATCCTAACCTTATCGCAAACACTCACCCTAAACCTAACCTAAACCCTAACCCTAACCCTAACACTAACCCTAACCCAAACCCAAACACTAATCCTAACACTAAACCTAACCCTAACCCTAACACTCACCTTAACCCAAACGGAAACCCTAAACCTACCCCTAACCTTAACTCAAACCCTAACCCTAACCCTAACTCTAATACAAACCCTAACCCTAACCCTAATTCTAACCCCAACCATAACCTAAACCATAACCGTAATCCTAATCGTAACCCTAACCCTAAACCTAACCCTAACCCTAATTCTAACCCTAATCCTAACCCTAACCCTAACCATAACCCATACCCTAATCCCAGGGTAGCCTTGAACTGATAATCCTCCTGCCTAACCCCCAAGAGTTGAGTTAAACTTTTTTAAGTGCAAAGATTGGATTCAGTAACAATGAAAAAGGAAAATATTTTCCCTCATTGAAAACGATGTCGAAAGTAGTTTTCTGATTCAAATGTAGCTTATAGTACTTAAGAATCCAATATCAATAATATGGTAATTTCTAGAAAGAATGAGTTTGGTTAATTATGTAAACACGTGCAATCCTGGCAAGAGCTGCAGTACTGGGAAGCAACCTTGGCATGACTTGACCAGAGGAGGAGCACCTGCTCTGAAGCTATGATAGACAGGCAGAGCTTTGCAAGTTTGTACTGAGTGCTATTGGTAAGTCTCCTGTCATTGGTGTCTGATGTGGGCAGGAGTGCTGAGGTCACAGAATCTTGGACTAAGATTCTGGAACTCCAAGAGGCAGTGACCTGGCAAAGCATTGTTTAGGGTGTTGCCTGGTGACAAAGCCCTCTCAGAAGAGTTGCTGAAACACAGAGGTTTCTTGATGGTAGGCTCTAGTGTTTGGGTCACCAGTTTGGAGAGATTTAGTTGACTTCAGGTCAAAGTTCTAGTGTTTGACAAAAAGAAGCAGCCAGGAGAAGATGGGAGGAGGATGGGAGAAGGTGGTGTGTCCTGCTGGACCTGCCCAGGCCCTGCACATATAGGACCTCTACTACAACGCCTACCTCTACTAACCCTAACCCTAACCCTAACCCTAACCCTATCCCAAACTCTAACCGTAACCCTAACCCTAACCCTATCCCTAACCCTAACACTAACCCTAACCCAAATATTAACCCTAAACCTAACACTAACCCTAACACTAACCAACCATAACCCTAACCCTAACCCTAACCCTAACCCTAACCCTAATCCTAACCTTAACCTAAACCGGAAGCCTAACCCTAACCCTAACCCTAACCCATACCCTAACCGTAACCCTAACACTAACCCTAACCCTAACCCTAACCCTAACCCAAGCACTAACCCTAACCCTAACCCTAACCCTAAACCAAACATTAACCCTAAACCTAACCCTAACCCTAAACCTAACCCTAACCCAAAACCTAAACCTATCCCGAACCCAAACACTAACCCTAAGACTAATCCTAACCCTAAACCTAACCCTAACCCTAACGGAACCCATAAACATAACCCTATCCCTAAACACAACCCAACCCAAAACTTAACCCTAAACCTGACCCTAACCCTAACACTAAAACCGAACACTAAACCTGAACATAAACCTAATCCAAAACCTAACCCTAAACCTAAACCTAACCCAAACCCTGACACTAACAGTAACCCTAACCTAAACCCTAACCCTAACCCTAACCCAAACCCTAACTCTAACCCTAACCCTAACACAAACCCAAACCCTAACCTAACCCTAACCCTAACAATAACCCAAACACTAACCCTAACACTAACTCAAACCCTAACCCTAACCCTAACCCACACGCCAACCCAATCCCAACACCTAACCGGAACCTTCCCCCAAACCATGAACCTATTCGTACCCCTAACCCTAACCCAAACCCTGACCATAACCCTAACCCTAACCCTAACACAAACCCTAACCTAAACCCTGACCATAACCCTAACCCTAACCCTAACCGAAACCCTAACCATAACCAGAACACAAACCATAACTCTATCCCTAAACCTAAACCTAACCCTAAACCAAACGCACACCCTAACCCTAACCCTAATCCAAACGCTAACCCTAACCCTAACCCTAACCCTGACACTAATCCTAACCCTATCCCTAACCCAAATCCTAACCTTATCGCAAACACTCACCCTAAACCTAACCTAAACCCTAACCCTAACCCTCACACTAACCCTAACCCAAACCCAAACCCTAATCCTAACACTAACCCTAACCCTAACCCTAACCCTAACACTCACCCTAAATCAAACGGAAACCCTAAACCTAACCCTAACCCTAACTCAAACCCTAACCCTAACCCTAACTCTAATACAAACCCTAACCCTAACCGTAATCCTAACCCAACCTTAACACAAACCATAACCCTAATCCTAATCCGAACCCTAAAACTAAACCTAAACCTAACCAAAACACTAACCCTAACCCAAAGCCTAAACCTAACCCAAACCCTAACCCTAAACCTAACCCTAACCCAAACCCTAACCCTAAACCTAACCCTAACCCAAACCCTAAACCTAACCTTAACCCTAACCCTAACCCTAACCCAAACCCTAACCCTAATACTAACATTAACCCTAACCCTAACCCTAACCAAAACTCTAACCGTAACCCTAACCCTAACCCTATCCCTAACCCTAACACTAACCCTAACCCAAATATTAACACTAAACCTAACCCTAACCCAAACCCTAACCAAAACCTAACCCTAAACCAAAACCTAACCCTAACCCTAACCCTAACCAAACCATAACCCTAACTCTAACCCTAACCCTTACAATAACTCTAACACAAATATTAACCCTAAACCTAACCGTAACACAAACCCTAACCCTAAACCTAACCCTAACCCAAACCCTAACCCTAAAAATAACCCTAAAACAAAACCTAACCCTAAACCTAACCCTAACCTAAACAAAATTCTAACCCTAAACCTAACCCTAACCCATACCCTAACCGTAACCCTAACCCTAACCCTAAACCTAAGCCTAACACAAACCCTAACCCTAAACCTAAGCCTAACACAAAACCTAAGCCTAACCCTAACACTAACCCTAACCCTAACTCTAACCCTAACCCAAATACTAACCCTAACCCTAACCCAAACCCCACCCCTAACCCTAACATTAACCCTAAACCTAACCCTAACCCAAACCCTAACCCTAAACCTAACCCTAACGCAAACCCTAACCCTATCCCAAAACCAACCACTAACACTAAGTCTAATCCTAACCCTAAACCTAATCCTAACCCTAACGGAAACCATAAACATAACCCTATTCGTAAACAGAACCCAACCCAAACCTTAACCCTAAACCTGACCCTAACCCTAACCCTAAAACCGAACACTAAACCTGAACATAAACCTAACCCAAACCCTAACCCTAACCTTAACCCTAACCCAAACCCTGACACTAACAGTAACCCTAACCTAAACTTTATCACTAACTCTAACCCAAATTCTAATTCTAACCCTAACCCCAACCCAAACCCAAACCCTAACCTAGCCCTAACCCTAACAATAAACCAAACCCTAACTCTAACGCTAACTCAAACCCTAACCCTAACCCTAACCCACACCCCAAACCAAACCCAAAACCTAACCGTAATCTTCACCCAAACCATGAACCTAATCGTAACCTTAACCCTAACCCAAACCCTGACCATAACCCTAACCCTAACCCTAACCCTAATACAAACCCTAACCCTAACCCTAACCCTAATCCTAACCCTAACCCAAACCCTAACAATAACCCTAACCCTAACCCAAACCCTAACTCTAACCCTAACCCTAACCCTAACCCTAAACCCTAACCCTAAACCTAACCCTAACCCAAACCCTAACTCTAACCCTAACCCTAACCCAAACCCTATCCCTAACCCTAAACCTAACCCTAATCCTAACGCAGGCCTAACCCTAACACTAACCCTAACCCTAACCCTGGCCCTAACCCCAACCCTAACCGAAACCCTAACCATAACCAGAACACAAACCCTAACTCTATCCCTAAACCTAACCCTAACCCTAACCCTAACACTAATCCTAACCCTATCCCTAACCCAAATCCTAACCTTATCGCAAACACTCACCCTAAACCCAACCTAAACCCTAACCCTAACCCTAACACTAACCCTAACCCAAACCCAAACCCTAATCCTAACACTAACCCGAACCCTAACCCAAACACTCACCCTAACCCAAACGGAAACCCTAAACCTAACCCTAACCCTAACTCAAACCCTAACCCTAACCCTAACTCTAATACAAACCCTAACCCTAACCCTAATCCTAACCACAATCCTAACCTAAACCATAACCCTAATCCTAAGCGTAACCCTAAAACTAAACCTAACCCTAACCCAAACACTAACCCTAACCCTAACCCTAAAGCTAACCCTAACATTAATTCTAAACCTAACCCTAACCCTAACCATAACCATAACCCATACCCTAATCCCAGGGTAGCCTTGAACTGATAATCCTCCTGCCTCACCCCCAAGAGTTGAGTTGTACTTTTTTAAGAGCAAAGATTGGATTCATCAGCAATGAAAAAGGAAAATATTTTCCCTCATAGAAAACTATGTCCAAAGTAGTTTTCTGATTCAAATGTAGATTATATTACTTAAGAATCCAATATCAATAATATGGAAATTTCTGGAAAGAATGAGGTTGGTTATTTATGTAAACACGTGCAATCCTGGCAAGAGCTGCAGGACTGGGAAGCAACCTTGGCATGACTTGACCAGAGGAGGAGCACCTGATCTGAAGCTATGATAGACAGGCAGAGCTTTGCAAGTTTGTGCTGAGTGCTATTGGTCAGTCTCCTGTCATTGGTGTCTGATGTGGGCAGGAGTGCTGAGGTCACAGAATCTTGGACTAAGATTCTAGAACTCCAAGAGGCAGTGACCTGGCAAAGCATTGTTTAGGGTGTTGCTAGATGACAAAGCCCTCTCAGATGAGTTGCTGAAACACAGAGGTTTCTTGATGGTAGGCTCTAGTGTTTGGGTGACAAGTTTGGAGAGATTTAGTTGACTTTAGGTCAAAGTTCTAGTGTTTGACAAAAAGAAGCAGCCAGGAGAAGATGGGAGGAGGACGGGAGAAGGTGCTGTGTCCTGCTGGACCTGCCCAGGCCCTGCACATGTAGGACCTCTACTACAACGCCTACCTCTACTAACCCTAACCCTAACCCTAACCCAAACTCTAACCGTAACCCTAACCCTAACCCTATCCCTAACCCTAACACTAACCCTAACCCTAATCCAAATGCTAATCCTAAACCTAACCCTAACCCTAACACTAATCCTAACCCTATCCCTAAACCAAATCCTAACCTTATCGCAAACACTCACCCTAAACCTAACCTAAACCCTAACCTTAACCCTAACACTAACCCTAACCCAAATCCAAACGCTAATCCTAACAGTAACCCTAACCATAACCCTAACACTCACCCTAACCCAAACGGAATCCCTAAACCTAAACCTAACCCTAACTCAAACCCTAACCCTAACCCTAACTCTAATACAAACCCTAACCCTAACCCTAATCCTAACCCCAACCCTAACCCAAACCATAACCATAATCCTAATCATAACCCTAAAACTAAACCTAACCCTAACCCAAACACTAACCCTAACCCTAACCCTAAACCTAACCCTAACCCTAATTCTAACCCTAACCCTAACCCTAACCATAACCATAACCCGTACCCTAATCCTAGGGTAGCCTTGAACTGATAACCCTCCTGCCTCACCCCCAAGAGTTGAGTTGTACTTTTTTAAGAGCAAAGATTGGATTCATCAACATTGAAAAAGGAAAATATTTTCCCTCATAGAAAACGATGTCCAAAGTAGTTTTCTGATTCAAATGTAGCTTATAGTACTTAAGAATCCAATATCAATAATATGGTAATTTCTAGAAAGAATGAGGTTGGTTATTTATGTAAACACGTGCAATCCTGGCAAGAGCTGCAGGACTGGGAAGCAACCTTGGCATGACTTGACCAGAGGAGGAGCACCTGCTCTGAAGCTATGATAGACAGGCAGAGCTTTGCAAGATTGTGCTGAGTGCTATTGGTCAGACACATTGGTGTCTGATGTGGGCAGGAGTGCTGAGGTCACAGAATCTTGGACTAAGATTCTGGAACTCCAAGAGGCAGTGACCTGGCAAAGCATTGCCTACCTCTATTACCCCTAACCCTAACCCTAACCCTAACCCTAACACAAACTCTAACCTTAACCCTAACCCTAACCCTATCCCTAACCCTAACACTAACCCTAACCCAAATATTAACCCTAAACCTAACCCTAACCCAAACCCTAACCAACCATAACCCTAACCCTAACCCTAACCCTAACCCTAACCCTAATCCTATCCCTAACCTAAACCGAAATCCTAACCCTAACCCTAACCCTAACCCATACCCTAACCGTAACCCTAACACTAACCCTAACCCTAACCCTAACCCAAACACTAACCCTAACCCTAACCCTAACCCTAAACCAAACATTAACCCTAAACCTAACCCTAACCCTAAACCTAACCCTAACCTAAAACCTAAACCTATCCCGAACCCAAACACTAACCCTAAGCCTAATCTTAACCCTAAACCTAACCCTAACCCTAACGGAACCCATAAACATAACCCTATCCCTAAAGACAACCCAACCCAAAATTTAACCCTAAACCTGACCCTAACCCTAACCCTAAAACCGAACAGTAAACCTGAACATAAACCTAACCCAAACCCTAACCCTAAACCTAAACCTAACCCAAACCCTGACACTAACAGTAACCCTTACCTAAACCCTAACCCTAACCCTAACCCAAACCCTAACTCTAACCCTAACCCTAACCCAAACCCAAACCCTAACCTAACCCTAACCCTAACAATAACCCAAACCCTAACCCTAACACTAACTCAAACCCTAACCCTAACCCTAACCCACACTCCAACCCAAACCCAAAACCACACCGTAACCTTTTCCCATACCAAGAACCTAATTGGAACCCTAGCCCTAAAACAAACCCTGTCCAGAGCCCTAACCCTAACCCTAACCCTAACACAAACCCTAACCCAAAACCTGACCATAACCCTAACACTTACCCTAATCGAAACCCTAACCATAACCAGAACACAAACCATAACTCTATCCCTAAACCTAACCCTAACCCTAAACGAAACGCACACCCTAACCCTAACCCTAATCCAAACGCTAACCCTAACCCTAACCCTAACCCTAACACTAATCCTAACCCTATCCCTAACAGAAATCCTAACCTTATCGCAAACACTCACCCTAAACCTAACCTAAATTCTAACCCTAACCCTAACACTAACCCTAACCCAAACCCAAACCCTAATCCTAACACTAACCCTAACCCTAACCCTAACCCAAACATTAACCCTAAACCTAACCCTAACCCAAACCCTAACCCTAAACCTAACCCTAACCCAAACCCTAACCCTATCCCAAAACCAACCACTTACACTAAGTCTAATCCTAAAACTAAACCTAATCCTAACCCTGACGGAAACCATAAACATAACCCTATCCGTAAACAGAACCCAACCCAAAACTTAACCCTAAACCTGACCCTAACCCTAACCCTAAAACCGAACACTAAACCTGAAAATAAACCTAACCCAAACCCTAACCCTAACCTTAACCCTAATCCAAACCCTGACACTAACAGTAACCCTGACCTAAACCTTAACAATAACCCTAACCCAAATCCTAACTCTAACCCTAACCCTAACCCAAACCCAAACCTTAACCTAACCCTAACCCTAACAGTAACGCAAACCCTAACTCTAACGCTAACTCAAACCCTAACCCTAACCCTAACCCACACCCCAACCCAAACCCAAAACCTTACCGTAACCTTCACCCAAACCGTGAACCTAATCGTAACAATAACCCTTACCCAAACCCTGACGATAACCCTAACCCTAACCCTAATCTTAACACAAACCCTAACCCTAACCCTAACCCTAACCCTAACCCTAACCCTAACACAAACCCTAACCTAAACCCTGACCATAACCCTAACCCTAACCCTAACCGAAACCCTAACCATAACCAGAACACAAACCATAACTCTATCCCTAAACCTAACCCTAACCCTAAACTAAACGCACACCCTAACCCTAACCCTAATCCAAACGCTAACCCTAACCCTAACCCTAACCCTAACACTAATCCTAACCCTATCCCTAACCCAAATCCTAACCTTATCGCAAACACTCACCCTAAACCTTACCTAAACCCTAACCCTAATGCTAACACTAACCCTAACCCAAACCCAAACCCTAATCCTAACACTAACCCTAACCCTAACCCTAACACTCACCCTAAACCAAACGGAAACCCTAAACGTAACCCTAACCCTAACTCAAACTCTAACCCTAACCCTAACTCTAATACAAACCCTAACCCTAACCGTAATCCTAACCCAACCTTAACATAAACCATAACCCTAATCCTAATCCTAACCCTAAAACTAAACCTAACACTAACCCAAACACTAATCCTAACCCAAACCCTAAACCTAACCCAAACACTAACCCTAAACCTAACCCTAACCCAAACCCTAACCCTAAACCTAACCCTAACCCAAACCCTAAACCTAACCCTAACCCTAACCCTAACCCTAACCCAAACCCTCACCCAAATACTAACATTAACCCTAACCCTAACCCTAACCCAAACTCTAACCGTAACCCTAACCCTAACCCTATCCCTAACCCTAACACTAACCCTAACCCAAATATTAACGCTAAACCTAACCCTAACCCAAACCCTAACCAAAACCTAACCCTAAACCAAAACCTAACCCTAACCCTAATCAAACCATACCCGTAACCCTAACCCTAACCCTTACAATAACTCTAACACAAATATTAACCCTAAACCTAACCGTAACACAAACCCTAACCCTAAACCTAACCCTAACCCAAACCCTAACCCTAAAAAAAACCCTAACACAAAACCTAACCCTAAACCTAACCCTAACCCTAACCTAAACAAAATTCTAACCCTAACCCTAACCCTAACCCATACCCTAAACGTAACCCTAACCCTAACCCTAAACCTAAGCCTAACACAAACCCTAACCCTAAACCTAACCCTAACACAAAACCTAAGCCTAACCCTAACCCTAACCCTAACCCTAACCCTAACCCTAACCCTAACCCTAACCCAAACCCTAACTCTAACCGTAACCCTAACACAAACCGAAACCCTAACCTAACCCTAACCCTAACAATAACCCAAACCATAACCCTAACCCTAACCCTAACCCTAACCCAAACATTAACCCTAAACCTAACCCTAACCCAAACCCTAACCCTAAACCTAACCCTAACCCAAACCCTAACCCTATCCCAAAACCAACCACTAACACTAAGTCTAATCCTAACCCTAAACCTAATCCTAACCCTAACGGAAACCATAAACATAACCCTATTCGTAAACAGAACCCAACCCAAACCTTAACCCTAAACCTGACCCTAACCCTAACCCTAAAACCGAACACTAAACCTGAACATAAACCTAACCCAAACCCTAACCCTAACCTTAACCCTAACCCAAACCCTGACACTAACAGTAACCCTAACCTAAACCTTAACAATAACCCTAACCCAAATCCTAACTCTAACCCTAACCCTAACCCAAACCCAAACCCTAACCTAACCCTAACCCTAACAATAACCCAAACCCTAACTCTAACGCTAACTCAAACCCTAACCCTAACCCTAACCCACACCCCAAACCAAACCCAAAACCTACCCGTAATCTTCACCCAAACCATGAACCTAATCGTAACCTTAACCCTAACCCAAACCCTGACCATAACCCTAACCCTAACCCTAACCCTAACACAAACCCTAAACCCTACCCTAACCCTAACCCTAAACCTAACCCTAACCCAAACCCTAACACTAACCCTAAACCTAACCCAAACCCTAACTCTAACCCTAACACTAACCCAAACCCAAACCCTAACCCTAAACCTAACCCTAACCCAAACCCTAACCCTAACCCTAACCCAAACTCCATCCCTAACACTAACCCTAATCCTAATCCTAACGCAAACCAAACCCTAACACTAACCCTAACCCTAACCCTGACCCTAACCCAAACCCAAACCCTAACCCTAACCCTAACCCTAACCGAAACCCTAACCATAACCAGAACACAAACCCTAACTCTATCCCTAAACCTAACCCTAACCCTAAACCTAACCCTAAACCAAACGCACACCCTAACCCTAACCCTAATCCAAACGATAATCCTAACCCTAACCCTAACCCTAACACTAATCCTAACCCTATCCCTAACCCCAATCCTAACCTTATCGCAAACACTAACCCTAAAACCAACCTAAACCCTAACCCTAACCCTAACACTAACCCTAACCCAAACCCAAACCCTAATCCTAACACTAACCCTAACCCTAACCCTAACACTCACCCAAACCCAAACGGAAACCCTAAACCTAACCCTAACCCTAACTCAAACCCTAACCCTAACCCTAACTCTAATACAAACCCTAACCCTAACCCTAATCCTAACCCCAACCCTAACCTAAACCATAACCCTAATCCTAAGCGTAACCCTAAAACTAAACCTAACCCTAACCCAAACACTAACCCTAACCCTAACCCTAAAGCTAACCCTAACCCTAATTCTAACCCTAACCCTAACCCTAACCATAACCATAACCCATACCCTAATCCCAGGGTAGCCTTGAACTGATAATCCTCCTGCCTCACCCCCAAGAGTTGAGTTGTACTTTTTTAAGAGCAAAGATTGGATTCATCAACAATGAAAAAGGAAAATATTTTCCCTCATAGAAAACGATGTCCAAAGTAGTTTTCTGATTCAAATGTAGCTTATAGTACTTAAGAATCAAATATCAATAATATGGTAATTTCTAGAAAGAATGAGGTTGGTTATTTATGTAACCACGTGCAATCCTGGCAAGAGGTGCAGGACTGGGAAGCAACCTTGGCATGACTTGACCAGAGGAGGAGCACCTGCTCTGAAGCTATGATAGACAGGCAGAGCTTTGCAAGATTGTGCTGAGTGCTATTGGTCAGACACATTGGTGTCTGATGTGGGCAGGAGTGCTGAGGTCACAGAATCTTGGACTAAGATTCTGGAACTCCAAGAGGCAGTGACCTGGAAAAGCATTGTTTAGGGTGTTGCTAGGTGACAAAGCCCTCTCAGATGAGTTGCTGAAACACAGAGGTTTCTTGATGGTAGGTTCTAGTGTTTGGGTGACAAGTTTGGAGAGATTTA
>JAJHUQ010000037.1:4895000-4910000 GCA_035773235.1 Eospalax fontanierii | reverse complement strand
AACCCAAACCCTAACCCTAAACCTAACCCTAACCCAAACCCTAACCCTAACCCTAACCCAAACTCCATCCCTAACACTAACCCTAATCCTAATCCTAACGCAAACCAAACCCTAACACTAACCCTAACCCTAACCCTGACCCTAACCCAAACCCAAACCCTAACCCTAACCCTAACCCTAACCGAAACCCTAACCATAACCAGAACACAAACCCTAACTCTATCCCTAAACCTAACCCTAACCCTAAACCTAACCCTAAACCAAACGCACACCCTAACCCTAACCCTAATCCAAACGATAATCCTAACCCTAACCCTAACCCTAACACTAATCCTAACCCTATCCCTAACCCCAATCCTAACCTTATCGCAAACACTAACCCTAAAACCAACCTAAACCCTAACCCTAACCCTAACACTAACCCTAACCCAAACCCAAACCCTAATCCTAACACTAACCCTAACCCTAACCCTAACACTCACCCAAACCCAAACGGAAACCCTAAACCTAACCCTAACCCTAACTCAAACCCTAACCCTAACCCTAACTCTAATACAAACCCTAACCCTAACCCTAATCCTAACCCCAACCCTAACCTAAACCATAACCCTAATCCTAAGCGTAACCCTAAAACTAAACCTAACCCTAACCCAAACACTAACCCTAACCCTAACCCTAAAGCTAACCCTAACCCTAATTCTAACCCTAACCCTAACCCTAACCATAACCATAACCCATACCCTAATCCCAGGGTAGCCTTGAACTGATAATCCTCCTGCCTCACCCCCAAGAGTTGAGTTGTACTTTTTTAAGAGCAAAGATTGGATTCATCAACAATGAAAAAGGAAAATATTTTCCCTCATAGAAAACGATGTCCAAAGTAGTTTTCTGATTCAAATGTAGCTTATAGTACTTAAGAATCAAATATCAATAATATGGTAATTTCTAGAAAGAATGAGGTTGGTTATTTATGTAACCACGTGCAATCCTGGCAAGAGGTGCAGGACTGGGAAGCAACCTTGGCATGACTTGACCAGAGGAGGAGCACCTGCTCTGAAGCTATGATAGACAGGCAGAGCTTTGCAAGATTGTGCTGAGTGCTATTGGTCAGACACATTGGTGTCTGATGTGGGCAGGAGTGCTGAGGTCACAGAATCTTGGACTAAGATTCTGGAACTCCAAGAGGCAGTGACCTGGAAAAGCATTGTTTAGGGTGTTGCTAGGTGACAAAGCCCTCTCAGATGAGTTGCTGAAACACAGAGGTTTCTTGATGGTAGGTTCTAGTGTTTGGGTGACAAGTTTGGAGAGATTTAGTTGAATTTAGGTCAAAGTTCTAGTGTTTGACAAAAAGAAGCAGCCAGGAGAAGATGGGAGGAGGAGGGGAAAAGGTGCTGTGTACTGCTGGACCTGCCCAGGCCCTGCACATATAGGACCTCTATTACAACGCCTACCTCTACTAACCCTAACCCTAACCCTAACCCAAACTCTAACCGTAACCCTAACCCTAACCCTATCCCTAACCCTAACACTAACCCTAACCCAAATATTAACCCTAAACCTAACCCTAACCCAAACCCTAACCAAAACCTAACCCTAAACCAAAACCTAACCCTAACCCTGACCCTAACCAAACCATAACCGTAACCCTAACCCTAACCATTTCAATAAGTCTAACACAAATATTAACCCTAAACCTAACCCTAACACAAAACCTAACCCTAACCCTAACCCTAACCCTAACCTAAACCCAAATCCTAACCCTAACTCTAACCCTAACGCTAACCCATACCCTAACCGTAACCCTAACCCTAACCATAACCCTAACCCAAATCCTAAACCTAACCCTAACCCTAACCCTAACCCTAACCCAAACCCTAACCCTAATACTAAAATTAACCCGAACCCTAACCCTAACCTAACCCTAACCCTAACACTAACTCAAACCCTAACGCTAACCCTAACCCACACCCCAACCCAAACCCAAAACCTAACGGTAACCTTCACCCAAACCATGAACCTAATCGTAACCCTAACCCTAACCCAAACCCTGACCATAACCCTAACCCTAACCCTAACGCTAACACAAACCCTAACCCAAACCCTGACCATAACCCTAACCCTAACCCTAACCGAAACCCTAACCATAACCAGAACACAAACCATAACTCTATTCCTAAACCTAACCCTAACCCTAATCCAAACGCTAACCCTAACCCTAACCCTAACCCTAACCCTAACCCTAACACTAATCCTAACCCTATCCCTAACCCTAACACTAACCCTAACCCTAATCCAAATGCTAATCCTAACCCTAACCCTAACCCTAACACTAATCCTAACCGTATCCCTAATCCAAATCCTAACCTTATCGCAAACACTCACCCTAAACCTTACCTAAACCCTAACCTTAACCCAAACACTAACCCTAACCAAACCCTAACCCTAAACCAAACCCTAACCCTAAACCTAACCTTAACACAAACCCTAAACCTAACCCTAACCCTAACCCAAACCCTAACCCTAATACTAACATTAACCCTAACACTAACCCTATCCCTAACCCTAACACTAACCCTAACCCAAATATTAACCCTAAACCTAACCCTAACCCAAACCCTAACCAAAACCTAACCCTAAACCAAAACCTAACCCTAACCCTAACCCTAACCAAACCATAACCGTAACCCTAACCCTAACCCTTACAATAACTCTAACACAAATATTAACCCTAAACCTAACCGTAACACAAACCCTAACCCTAAACCTAACCCTAACCCAAACCCTAACCCTAAAAATAACCCTAACACAAAACCTAACCCTAACCCTAACCCTAACCCTAACCTAAACAAAATTCTAACCCTAACCCTAACCCTAACCCATACCCTAACCGTAACCCTAACCCTAACCCTAAACCTAAGCCTAACACAATCCCTAACCCTAAACCTAACCCTAACACAAAACCTAAGCCTAACCCTAACACTAACCCTAACCCTAACCCTAACCCTAACCCAAATACTAACCCTAACCCTAACCCTAACCCTAACCCTAACCCAAACATTAACCTTAAACCTAACCCTAACCCAAACCCTAACCCTAAACCTAACCCTAACGCAAACCCTAACCCTATCCCAAAACCAACCACTAACACTAAGTCTAATCCTAACCCTAAACCTAATCCTAACCGTAACGGAAACCATAAACATAACCCTATTCGTAAACAGAACCCAACCCAAACCTTAACCCTAAACCTGACCCTAACCCTAACCGTAAAACCGAACACTAAACCTGAACATAAACCTACGCCACACCCTAACCCTAACCTTAACCCTAACCCAAACCCTGACACTAACAGTAACCCTAACCTAAACCTTAACAATAACCCTAAACCAAATCCTAACTCTAACCCTAACCCTAACCCAAACCCAAACCCTAACCTAACCCTAACCCTAACAATAACCCAAACCCTAACTCTAACGCTAACTCAAACCCTAACCCTAACCCTAACCCACACCCCAAACCAACCCAAAACCTAACCGTAATCTTCACCCAAACCATGAACCTAATCGTAACCTTAACCCTAACCCAAACCCTGACCATAACCCTAACCCTAACCCTAACCCTAATACAAACCCTAACCCTAACCCTAACCCTAATCCTAACCCTAACCCAAACCCTAACAATAACCCTAACCCTAACCCAAACCCTAACTCTAACCCTAACCCTAACCCTAACCCTAAACCCTAACCCTAAACCTAACCCTAACCCAAACCCTAACTCTAACCCTAACCCTAACCCAAACCCTATCCCTAACCCTAAACCTAACCCTAATCCTAACGCAGACCAAACCCTAACACTAACCCTAACCCTAACCCTGACCCTAACCAAAACCCAAACCCTAACCCTAACCCTAACCCTAACCCTAACCGAAACCCTAACCATAACCAGAACACAAACCCTAACTCTATCCCTAAACCTAACCCTAACCCTAACCCTAACACTAATCCTAACCCTATCCCTAACCCAAATCCTAACCTTATCGCAAACACTCACCCTAAACCCAACCTAAACCCTAACCCTAACCCTAACACTAACCCTAACCCAAACCCAAACCCTAATCCTAACACTAACCCCAACCCTAACCCAAACACTCACCCTAACCCAAATGGAAACCCTAAACCTAACCCTAACCCTAACTCAAACCCTAACCCTAACCCTAACTCTAATACAAACCCTAACCCTAACCCTAATCCTAACCCCAATCCTAACCTAAACCATAACCCTAATCCTAAGCGTAAGCCTAAAACTAAACCTAACCCTAACCCAAACACTAACCCTAACCCTAACCCTAAAGCTAACCCTAACATTAATTCTAAACCTAACCCTAACCCTAACCATAACCATAACCCATACCCTAATCCCAGGGTAGCCTTGAACTGATAATCCTCCTGCCTCACCCCCAAGAGTTGAGTTGTACTTTTTTAAGAGCAAAGATTGGATTCATCAAAAATGAAAAAGGAAAATATTTTCCCTCATAGAAAACGATGTCCAAAGTAGTTTTCTGATTCAAATGTAGATTATATTACTTAAGAATCCAATATCAATAATATGGAAATTTCTAGAAAGAATGAGGTTGGTTATTTATGTAAACACGTGCAATCCTGGCAAGAGCTGCAGGACTGGGAAGCAACCTTGGCATGACTTGACCAGAGGAGGAGCACCTGCTCTGAAGCTATGATAGACAGGCAGATCTTTGCAAGTTTGTACTGAGTGCTATTGGTAAGTCTCCTGTCATTGGTGTCTGATGTGGGCAGGAGTGCTGAGGTCACAGAATCTTGGACTAAGATTCTGGAACTCCAAGAGGCAGTGACCGGGCAAAGCATTGTTTAGGGTGTTGCCTGGTGACAAAGCCCTCTCAGAAGAGATGCTGAAACACAGAGGTTTCTTGATGGTAGGCTCTAGTGTTTGGGTCACCAGTTTGGAGAGATTTAGTTGACTTCAGGTCAAAGTTCTAGTGTTTGACAAAAAGAAGCAGCCAGGAGAAGATGGGAGGAGGATGGGAGAAGGTGGTGTGTCCTGCTGGACCTGCCCAGGCCCTGCACATATAGGACCTCTACTACAACGCCTACCTCTACTAACCCTAACCCTAACCCTAACCCTAACCCTAACCCAAACTCTAACCGTAACCCTAACCCTAACCCTATCCCTAACCCTAACACTAACCCTAACCCAAATATTAACCCTAAACCTAACACTAACCCTAACACTAACCAACCATAACCCTAACCCTAACCCTAACCCTAACCCTAATCCTAACCTTAACCTAAACCGAAATCCTAACCCTAACCCTAACCCTAACCCATACCCTAACCGTAACCCTAATACTAACCCTAACCCTAACCCTAACCCTAACCCAAGCACTAACCCTAACCCTAACCCTAACCCTAAGCAAAACATTAACCCTAAACCTAACCCTAACCCTAAACCTAACCCTAACCCAAAACCTAAACCTATCCCGAACCCAAACACTAACCCTAAGACTAATCCTAACCCTAAACCTAACCCTAACCCTAACGGAACCCATAAACATAACCCTATCCCTAAACACAACCCAACCCAAAACTTAACCCTAAACCTGACCCTAACCCTAACACTAAAACCGAACACTAAACCTGAACATAAACCTAATCCAAACCCTAACCCTAAACCTAAACCTAACCCAAACCCTGACACTAACAGTGACCCTAACCTAAACCCTAACCCTGACCCTAACCCAAACCCTAACTCTAAGCCTAACCCTAACACAAACCCAAACCCTAAGCTACCCCTAACGCTAACAATAACCCAAACCCTAACCCTAACACTAACTCAAACCCTAACCCTAAACCTAACCCACACGCCAACCCAAAACCAAAACCTAACCGTAACCTTCACCCAAACCATGAACCTAATCGTAACCCTAACCCTAACCCAAACACTGACCATAACCCTAACCCTAACCCTAACACAAACCCTAACCTAAACCCTGACCATAACCCTAACCCTAACCCTAACCGAAACCCTAACCATAACCAGAACACAAACCATAACTCTATCCCTATACCTAAACCTAACCCTAAACCAAACGCACACCCTAACCCTAACCCTAATCCAAACGCAAACCCTAACCCTAACCCTAACCCTGACACTAATCCTAACCCTATCCCTAACCCAAATCCTAACCTTATCGCAAACACTCACCCTAAACCTAACCTAAACCCTAACCCTAACCCTAACACTAACCCTAACCCAAACCCAAACCCTAATCCTAACACTAACCCTAACCCTAACCCTAACACTCACCCTAAACCAAACGGAAACCCTAAACCTAACCCTAACCCTAACTCAAACCCTAACCCTAACCCTAACTCTAATACAAACCCTAACCCTAACCGAAATCCTAACCCAACCTTAACCCAAACCATAACCCTAATCCTAATCCTAACCCTAAAACTAAACCTAAACCTAACCAAAACTCTAACCCTAACCCAAAGCCTAAACCTAACCCAAACCCTAACCCTAAACCTAACCCTAACCCAAACCCTAACCCTAAACCTAACCCTAACCCAAACCCTAAACCTAACCCTAACCCTAACCCTAACCCTAACCCAAACCCTAACCCTAATACTAACATTAACCCTAACCCTAACCCTAACCAAAACTCTAACCGTAACCCTAACCCTATCCCTAACCCTAACACTAACCCTAACCCAAATATTAACACTAAACCTAACCCTAACCCAAACCCTAACCAAAACCTAACCCTAAACCAAAACCTAACCCTAACCCTAACCCTAACCAAACCATAACCGTAACCCTAACCCTAACCCTTACAATAACTCTAACACAAATATTAACCCTAAACCTAACCGTAACACAAACCCTAACCCTAAACCTAACCCTAACCCAAACCCTAACCCTAAAAATAACCCTAACACAAAACCTAACCCTAACCCTAACCCTAACCTAAACAAAATTCTAACCCTAACCCTAACCCTAACCCACACCCTAACCGTAACCCTAACCCTAACCCTAAACCTAAGCCTAACACAAACCCTAACCCTAGACCTAACCCTAGCACAAAACCTAAGCCTAACCCTAACACTAACCCTAACCCTAACCCTAACCCTAACCCAAATACTAACCCTAACCCTAACCCTAACCCAAACATTAACCCTAAACCTAACCCTAACCCAAACCCTAACCCTAAACCTAACCCTAACGCAAACCCTAACCCTATCCCAAAACCAACCACTAACACTAAGTCTAATCCTAACCCTAAACCTAATCCTAACCCTAACGGAAACCATAAACATAACCCTATTCGTAAACAGAACCCAACCCAAACCTTAACCCTAAACCTGACCCTAACCCTAACCCTAAAACCGAACACTAAACCTGAACATAAACCTAACCCAAACCCTAACCCTAACCTTAACCCTAACCCAAACCCTGACACTAACAGTAACCCTAACCTAAACCTTAACAATAACCCTAACCCAAATTCTAACTCTAACCCTAACCCTAACCCAAACCCAAACCCTAACCTAACCCTAACCCTAACAATAACCCAAACCCTAACTCTAACGCTAACTCAAACCCTAACCCTAACCCTAACCCCCACCCCAAACCAAACCCAAAACCTAACCGTAATCTTCACCCAAACCATGAACCTAATCGTAACCTTAACCCTAACCCAAACCCTGACCATAACCCTAACCCTAACCCTAACCCTAATACAAACCCTAACCCTAACCCTAACCCTAATCCTAACCCTAACCCAAACCCTAACAATAACCCTAACCCTAACCCAAACCCTAACTCTAACCCTAACCCTAACCCTAACCCTAAACCCTAACCCTAAACCTAACCCTAACCCAAACCCTAACTCTAACCCTAACCCTAACCCAAACCCTATCCCTAACCCTAAACCTAACCCTAATCCTAACGCAGACCAAACCCTAACACTAACCCTAACCCTAACCCTGACCCTAACCAAAACCCAAACCCTAACCCTAACCCTAACCCTAACCCTAACCGAAACCTTAACCATAACCAGAACACAAACCCTAACTCTATCCCTAAACCTAACCCTAACCCTAACCCTAACACTAATCCTAACCCTATCCCTAAACCAAATCCTAACCTTATCGCAAACACTCACCCTAAACCCAACCTAAACCCTAACCCTAACCCTAACACTAACCCTAACCCAAACCCAAACCCTAATCCTAACACTAAACCGAACCCTAACCCAAACACTCACCCTAATCCAAACGGAAACCCTAAACCTAACCCTAACCCTAACTCAAACCCTAACCCTAACCCTAACTCTAATACAAACCCTAACCCTAACCCTAATCCTAACCCCAATCCTAACCTAAACCATAACCCTAATCCTAAGCGTAACCCTAAAACTAAACCTAACCCTAACCCAAACACTAACCCTAACCCTAACCCTAAAGCTAACCCTAACATTAATTCTAAACCTAACCCTAACCCTAACCATAACCATAACCCATACCCTAATCCCAGGGTAGCCTTGAACTGATAATCCTCCTGCCTCACCCCCAAGAGTTGAGTTGTACTTTTTTAAGAGCAAAGATTGGATTCATCAACAATGAAAAAGGAAAATATTTTCCCTCATAGAAAACTATGTCCAAAGTAGTTTTCTGATTCAAATGTAGATTATATTACTTAAGAATCCAATATCAATAATATGGAAATTTCTAGAAAGAATGAGGTTGGTTATTTATGTAAACACGTGCAATCCTGGCAAGAGCTGCAGGACTGGGAAGCAACCTTGGCATGACTTGACCAGAGGAGGAGCACCTGCTCTGAAGCTATGATAGACAGGCAGAGCTTTGCAAGTTTGTGCTGAGTGCTATTGGTAAGTCTCCTGTCATTGGTGTCTGATGTGGGCAGGAGTGCTGAGGTCACAGAATCTTGGACTAAGATTCTGGAACTCCAAGAGGCAGTGACCGGGCAAAGCATTGTTTAGGGTGTTGCCTGGTGACAAAGCCCTCTCAGAAGAGTTGCTGAAACACAGAGGTTTCTTGATGGTAGGCTCTAGTGTTTGGGTCACCAGTTTGGAGAGATTTAGTTGACTTCAGGTCAAAGTTCTAGTGTTTGACAAAAAGAAGCAGCCAGGAGAAGATGGGAGGAGGATGGGAGAAGGTGGTGTGTCCTGCTGGACCTGCCCAGGCCCTGCACATATAGGACCTCTACTACAACGCCTACCTCTACTAACCCTAACCCTAACCCTAACCCTAACCCTAACCCAAACTCTAACCGTAACCCTAACCCTAACCCTATCCCTAACCCTAACACTAACCCTAACCCAAATATTAACCCTAAACCTAACACTAACCCTAACACTAACCAACCATAACCCTAACCCTAACCCTAACCCTAACCGTAATCCTAACCTTAACCTAAACCGAAATCCTAACCCTAACCCTAACCCTAACCCATACCCTAACCGTAACCCTAACACTAACCCTAACCCTAACCCTAACCCTAACCCAAGCACTAACCCTAACCCTAACCGTAACCCTAAACAAAACTTAACCCTAAACCTGACCCTAACCCTAACACTAAAACCGAACACTAAACCTGAACATAAACCTAATCCAAACCCTAACCCTAAACCTAAACCTAACCCAAACCCTGACACTAACAGTAACCCTAACCTAAACCCTAACCCTGACCCTAACCCAAACCCTAACTCTAACCCTAACCCTAACACAAACCCAAACCCTAACCTAACCCTAACCCTAACAATAACCCAAACCCTAACCCTAACACTAACTCAAACCCTAACCCTAAACCTAACCCACACGCCAACCCAAAACCAAAACCTAACCGTAACCTTCACCCAAACCATGAACCTAATCGTAACCCTAACCCTAACCCAAACACTGACCATAACCCTAACCCTAACCCTAACACAAACCCTAACCTAAACCCTGACCATAACCCTAACCCTAACCCTAACCGAAACCCTAACCATAACCAGAACACAAACCATAACTCTATCCCTAAACCTAAACCTAACCCTAAACCAAACGCACACCCTAACCCTAACCCTAATCCAAACGCTAACCCTAACCCTAACCCTAACCCTGACACTAATCCTAACCCTATCCCTAACCCAAATCCTAACCTTATCGCAAACACTCACCCTAAACCTAACCTAAACCCTAACGCTAACCCTAACACTAACCCTAACCCAAACCCAACCCCTAATCCTAACCCTAACCCTAACCCTAACCCTAGCCCTAACACTCACGCTAAACCAAACGGAAACCCTAAACCTAACCCTAACCCTAACTCAAACCCTAACCCTAACCCTAACTCTAATACAAACCCTAACCCTAACCGAAATCCTAACCCAACCTTAACCCAAACCATAACCCTAATCCTAATCCTAACCCTAAAACTAAACCTAAACCTAACCAAAACTCTAACCCTAACCCAAAGCCTAAACCTAACCCAAACCCTAACCCTAAACCTAACCCTAACCCAAACCCTAACCCTAAACCTAACCCTAACCCAAACCCTAAACCTAACCCCAACCCTAACCCTAACCCTAACCCAAACCCTAACCCTAATACTAACATTAACCCTAACCCTAACCCTAACCAAAACTCTAACCGTAACCCTAACCCTATCCCTAACCCTAACACTAACCCTAACCCAAATATTAACACTAAACCTAACCCTAACCCAAACCCTAACCAAAACCTAACCCTAAACCAAAACCTAACCCTAACCCTAACCCTAACCAAACCATAACCGTAACCCTAACCCTAACCCTTACAATAACTCTAACACAAATATTAACCCTAAACCTAACCGTAACACAAACCCTAACCCTAAACCTAACCCTAACCCAAACCCTAACCCTAAAAATAACCCTAACACAAAACCTAACCCTAACCCTAACCCTAACCCTAACCTAAACAAAATTCTAACCCTAACCCTAACCCTAACCCACACCCTAACCGTAACCCTAACCCTAACCCTAAACCTAAGCCTAACACAAACCCTAACCCTAAACCTAACCCTAACACAAAACCTAAGCCCAACCCTAACACCAACCCTAACCCAAACCCCAACCCCAACCCAAAAACTAACCCTAACCCTAACCCTAACCCAAACATTAACCCTAAACCTAACCCTAACCCAAACCCTAACCCTAAACCTAACCCTAACGCAAACCCTAACCCTATCCCAAAACCAACCACTAACACTAAGTCTAATCCTAACCCTAAACCTAATCCTAATCCTAACGGAAACCATAAACATAACCCTATTCGTAAACAGAACCCAACCCAAACCTTAACCCTAAACCTGACCCTAACCCTAACCCTAAAACCGAACACTAAATCTGAACATAAAACTAACCCAAACCCTAACCCTAACCTTAACCCTAACCCAAACCCTGACACTAACAGTAACCCTAACCTAAACCTTAACAATAACCCTAACCCAAATTCTAACTCTAACCCTAACCCTAACCCAAACCCAAACCCTAATCCTAACACTAACCCTAACCCTAACCCTAACCCTAACACTCACCCTAAACCAAACGGAAACCCTAAACCTAACCCTAACCCTAACTCAAACCCTAACCCTAACCCTAACTCTAATACAAACCCTAACCCTAACCGAAATCCTAACCCAACCTTAACCCAAACCATAACCCTAATCCTAATCCTAACCCTAAAACTAAACCTAAACCTAACCAAAACTCTAACCCTAACCCAAAGCCTAAACCTAACCCAAACCCTAACCCTAAACCTAACCCTAACCCAAACCCTAACCCTAAACCTAACCCTAACCCAAACCCTAAACCTAACCCCAACCCTAACCCTAACCCTAACCCAAACCCTAACCCTAATACTAACATTAACCCTAACCCTAACCCTAACCAAAACTCTAACCGTAACCCTAACCCTATCCCTAACCCTAACACTAACCCTAACCCAAATATTAACACTAAACCTAACCCTAACCCAAACCCTAACCAAAACCTAACCCTAAACCAAAACCTAACCCTAACCCTAACCCTAACCAAACCATAACCGTAACCCTAACCCTAACCCTTACAATAACTCTAACACAAATATTAACCCTAAACCTAACCGTAACACAAACCCTAACCCTAAACCTAACCCTAACCCAAACCCTAACCCTAAAAATAACCCTAACACAAAACCTAACCCTAACCCTAACCCTAACCCTAACCTAAACAAAATTCTAACCCTAACCCTAACCCTAACCCACACCCTAACCGTAACCCTAACCCTAACCCTAAACCTAAGCCTAACACAAACCCTAACCCTAAACCTAACCCTAACAGAAAACCTAAGCCTAACCCTAACACTAACCCTAACCCTAACCCTAACCCTAACCCAAATACTAACCCTAACCCTAACCCTAACCCAAACATTAACCCTAAACCTAACCCTAACCCAAACCCTAACCCTAAACCTAACCCTAACGCAAACCCTAACCCTATCCCAAAACCAACCACTAACACTAAGTCTAATCCTAACCCTAAACCTAATCCTACCCCTAACGGAAACCATAAACATAACCCTATTCGTAAACAGAACCCAACCCAAACCTTAACCCTAAACCTGACCCTAACCCTAACCCTAAAACCGAACACTAAACCTGAACATAAACCTAACCCAAACCCTAACCCTAACCTTAACCCTAACCCAAACCCTGACACTAACAGTAACCCTAACCTAAACCTTAACAATAACCCTAACCCAAATTCTAACTCTAACCCTAACCCTAACCCAAACCCAAACCCTAACCTAACCCTAACCCTAACAATAACCCAAACCCTAACTCTAACGCTAACTCAAACCCTAACCCTAACCCTAACCCACACCCCAAACCAAACCCAAAACCTAACCGTAATCTTCACCCAAACCATGAACCTAATCGTAACCTTAACCCTAACCCAAACCCTGACCATAACCCTAACCCTAACCCTAACCCTAATACAAACCCTAACCCTAACCCTAACCCTAATCCTAACCCTAACCCAAACCCTAACAATAACCCTAACCCTAACCCAAACCCTAACTCTAACCCTAACCCTAACCCTAACCCTAAACCCTAACCCTAAACCTAACCCTAACCCAAACCCTAACTCTAACCCTAACCCTAACCCAAACCCTATCCCTAACCCTAAACCTAACCCTAATCCTAACGCAGACCAAACCCTAACACTAACCCTAACCCTAACCCTGACCCTAACCAAAACCCAAACCCTAACCCTAACCCTAACCCTAACCCTAACCGAAACCTTAACCATAACCAGAACACAAACCCTAACTCTATCCCTAAACCTAACCCTAACCCTAACCCTAACACTAATCCTAACCCTATCCCTAAACCAAATCCTAACCTTATCGCAAACACTCACCCTAAACCCAACCTAAACCCTAACCCTAACCCTAACACTAACCCTAACCCAAACCCAAACCCTAATCCTAACACTAAACCGAACCCTAACCCAAACACTCACCCTAACCCAAACGGAAACCCTAAACCTAACCCTAACCCTAACTCAAACCCTAACCCTAACAATAACTCTAATACAAACCCTAACCCTAACCCTAATCCTAACCCCAATCCTAACCTAAACCATAACCCTAATCCTAAGCGTAACCCTAAAACTAAACCTAACCCTAACCCAAACACTAACCCTAACCCTAACCCTAAAGCTAACCCTAACATTAATTCTAAACCTAACCCTAACCCTAACCATAACCATAACCCATACCCTAATCCCAGGGTAGCCTTGAACTGATAATCCTCCTGCCTCACCCCCAAGAGTTGAGTTGTACTTTTTTAAGAGCAAAGATTGGATTCATCAACAATGAAAAAGGAAAATATTTTCCCTCATAGAAAACTATGTCCAAAGTAGTTTTCTGATTCAAATGTAGATTATATTACTTAAGAATCCAATATCAATAATATGGAAATTTCTAGAAAGAATGAGGTTGGTTATTTATGTAAACACGTGCAATCCTGGCAAGAGCTGCAGGACTGGGAAGCAACCTTGGCATGACTTGACCAGAGGAGGAGCACCTGCTCTGAAGCTATGATAGACAGGCAGAGCTTTGCAAGTTTGTGCTGAGTGCTATTGGTCAGTCTCCTGTCATTGGTGTCTGATGTGGGCAGGAGTGCTGAGGTCACAGAATCTTGGACTAAGATTCTAGAACTCCAAGAGGCAGTGACCTGGCAAAGCATTGTTTAGGGTGTTGCTAGATGACAAAGCCCTCTCAGATGAGTTGCTGAAACACAGAGGTTTCTTGATGGTAGGCTCTAGTGTTTGGGTGACAAGTTTGGAGAGATTTAGTTGACTTTAGGTCAAAGTTCTAGTGTTTGACAAAAAGAAGCAGCCAGGAGAAGATGGGAGGAGGAGGGGAGAAGGTGCTGTGTCCTGCTGGACCTGCCCAGGCCCTGCACATGTAGGACCTCTACTACAACGCCTACCTCTACTAACCCTAACCCTAACCCTAACCCAAACTCTAACCGTAACCCTAACCCTAACTCTAATACAAACCCTAACCCTAACCCTAATCCTAACCCCAACCCTAACCCAAACCATAACCATAATCCTAATCATAACCCTAAAACTAAACCTAACCCTAACCCAAACACTAACCCTAACCCAAATATTAACCCTAAACCTAACACTAACCCTAACACTAACCAACCATAACCCTAACCCTAACCCTAACCCTAACCCTAATCCTAACCTTAACCTAAACCGAAATCCTAACCCTAACCCTAACCCTAACCCATACCCTAACCGTAACCCTAACACTAACCCTAACCCTAACCCTAACCCTAACCCTAACCCAAGCACTAACCCTAACCCTAACCGTAACCCTAAACAAAACTTAACCCTAAACCTGACCCTAACCCTAA
>JAJHUQ010000037.1:4880000-4892500 GCA_035773235.1 Eospalax fontanierii | reverse complement strand
TAACCCTAACACTAATCCTAACCCTATCCCTAAACCAAATCCTAACCTTATCGCAAACACTCACCCTAAACCCAACCTAAACCCTAACCCTAACCCTAACACTAACCCTAACCCAAACCCAAACCCTAATCCTAACACTAAACCGAACCCTAACCCAAACACTCACCCTAACCCAAACGGAAACCCTAAACCTAACCCTAACCCTAACTCAAACCCTAACCCTAACCCTAACTCTAATACAAACCCTAACCCTAACCCTAATCCTAACCCCAATCCTAACCTAAACCATAACCCTAATCCTAAGCGTAACCCTAAAACTAAACCTAACCCTAACCCAAACACTAACCCTAACCCTAACCCTAAAGCTAACCCTAACATTAATTCTAAACCTAACCCTAACCCTAACCATAACCATAACCCATACCCTAATCCCAGGGTAGCCTTGAACTGATAATCCTCCTGCCTCACCCCCAAGAGTTGAGTTGTACTTTTTTAAGAGCAAAGATTGGATTCATCAACAATGAAAAAGGAAAATATTTTCCCTCATAGAAAACTATGTCCAAAGTAGTTTTCTGATTCAAATGTAGATTATATTACTTAAGAATCCAATATCAATAATATGGAAATTTCTAGAAAGAATGAGGTTGGTTATTTATGTAAACACGTGCAATCCTGGCAAGAGCTGCAGGACTGGGAAGCAACCTTGGCATGACTTGACCAGAGGAGGAGCACCTGCTCTGAAGCTATGATAGACAGGCAGAGCTTTGCAAGTTTGTGCTGAGTGCTATTGGTCAGTCTCCTGTCATTGGTGTCTGATGTGGGCAGGAGTGCTGAGGTCACAGAATCTTGGACTAAGATTCTAGAACTCCAAGAGGCAGTGACCTGGCAAAGCATTGTTTAGGGTGTTGCTAGATGACAAAGCCCTCTCAGATGAGTTGCTGAAACACAGAGGTTTCTTGATGGTAGGCTCTAGTGTTTGGGTGACAAGTTTGGAGAGATTTAGTTGACTTTAGGTCAAAGTTCTAGTGTTTGACAAAAAGAAGCAGCCAGGAGAAGATGGGAGGAGGAGGGGAGAAGGTGCTGTGTCCTGCTGGACCTGCCCAGGCCCTGCACATGTAGGACCTCTACTACAACGCCTACCTCTACTAACCCTAACCCTAACCCTAACCCAAACTCTAACCGTAACCCTAACCCTAACTCTAATACAAACCCTAACCCTAACCCTAATCCTAACCCCAACCCTAACCCAAACCATAACCATAATCCTAATCATAACCCTAAAACTAAACCTAACCCTAACCCACACACTAACCCTAACCCTAACACTAAACCTAACCCTAACCCTAATTCTAACCCTAACCCTAACCCTAACCATAACCATAACCCGTACCCTAATCCTAGGGTAGCCTTGAACTGATAACCCTCCTGCCTCACCCCCAAGAGTTGAGTTGTACTTTTTTAAGAGCAAAGATTGGATTCATCAACAATGAAAAAGGAAAATATTTTCCCTCATAGAAAACGATGTCCAAAGTAGTTTTCTGATTCAAATGTAGCTTGTAGTACTTAAGAATCCAATATAAATAATATGGTAATTTCTAGAAAGAATGAGGTTGGTTATTTATGTAAACACGTGCAATCCTGGCAAGAGCTGCAGGACTGGGAAGCAACCTTGGCATGACTTGACCAGAGGAGGAGCACCTGCTCTGAAGCTATGATAGACAGGCAGAGCTTTGCAAGATTGTGCTGAGTGCTATTGGTCAGACACATTGGTGTCTGATGTGGGCAGGAGTGCTGAGGTCACAGAATCTTGGACTAAGATTCTGGAACTCCAAGAGGCAGTGACCTGGCAAAGCATTGTTTAGGGTGTTGCCTGGTGACAAAGCCCTCTCAGAAGAGTTGCTGAAACACAGAGGTTTCTTGATGGTAGGCTCTAGTGTTTGGGTCACCAGTTTGGAGAGATTTAGTTGACTTCAGGTCAAAGTTCTAGTGTTTGACAAAAAGAAGCAGCCAGGAGAAGATGGGAGGAGGATGGGAGAAGGTGGTGTGTCCTGCTGGACCTGCCCAGGCCCTGCACATATAGGACCTCTACTACAACGCCTACCTCTACTAACCCTAACCCTAACCCTAACCCTAACCCTAACCCAAACTCTAACCGTAACCCTAACCCTAACCCTTTCCCTAACCCTAACACTAACCCTAACACAAATATTAACCCTAAACCTAACCCTAACACTAATCCTAACCCTATCCCTAATCCAAATCCTAACCTTATCGCAAACACTCACCCTAAACCTTACCTAAACCCTAACCTTAACCCAAACACTAACCCTAACCAAACCCTAACCCTAAACCAAACCCTAACCCTAAACCTAACCCTAACACAAACCCTAAACCTAACCCTAACCCTAACCCAAACCCTAACCCTAATACTAACATTAACCCTAACCCTAACCCTAACCCAAACTCTAACCGTAACCCTAACCCTAACCCTATCCCTAACCCTAACACTAACCCTAACCCAAATATTAACCCTAAACCTAACCCTAACCCAAACCCTAACCAAAACCTAACCCTAAACCAAAACCTAACCCTAACCCTAACCCTAACCAAACCATAACCGTAACCCTAACCCTAACCCTTACAATAACTCTAACACAAATATTAACCCTAAACCTAACCGTAACACAAACCCTAAACTTAAACCTAACCCTAACCCAAACCCTAACCCTAAAAATAACCCTAACACAAAACCTAACCCTAACCCTAACCCTAACCCTAACCTAAACAAAATTCTAACCCTAACCCTAACCCTAACCCATACCCTAACCGTAACCCTAACCCTAACCCTAAACCTAAGCCTAACACAAAACCTAAGCCTAAACCTAACCCTAACCCTAACCCTAACCCTAACCCAAACACTAACCCTAACCCTAACCCTAACCCTAACCCTAACCCTAACCCTAACCCAAACATTAAACCTAAACCTAACCCTAACACAAACCCTAACCCTAAACCTAACCCTAACCCAAACCCTAACCCTATCCCAAAACCAACCACGAACACTAAGTCTAATCCTAACCCTAAACCTAATCCTAACCCTAACGGAAACCATAAACATAACCCTAACCTAAACCTTAACAATAACCCTAACCCAAATCCTAACTCTAACCCTAACCCTAACCCAAACCCAAACCCTAACCTAACCCTAACCCTAACAATAACCCAAACCCTAACTCTAACTCTAACTCAAACCCTAACCCTAACCCTAACCCACACCCCAAACCAAACCCAAAACCTAACCGTAATCTTCACCCAAACCATGAACCTAATCGTAACCTTAACCCTAACCCAAACCCTGACCATAACCCTAACCCTAACCCTAACCCTAACTTAAACCCTAACCCTAACCCTAACCCTAATCCTAACCCTAACCCAAACCCTAACACTAAAACTAACCCTAACCCAAACCCTAACTCTAACCCTAACCCTAACCCAAAACCAAACCCTAAACCTAAACCTAACCCTAACCCAAACCCTAACCCTAACCCTAACCCTAACCCAAACCCTATCCCTAACCCTAACCCTAACCCTAATCCTAACGCAAACCAAACCCTAACATTAACCCTAACCCTAACACTAACCCTGACCCTAACCCAAACCCAAAACCTAACCCTAACCCCAACCGTAACCGAAACCCTAACCATAACCAGAACACAAACCCTAACTCTATCCCTAAACCTAACCCTAAACCAAACGCACACATTAACCCTAACCCTAATCCAAACGATAATCCTAACCCTAACCCTAACCCTAACACTAATCCTAAACCTATCCCTAACCCCAATCCTAACCTTATCGCAAACACTCACCCTAAACCCAACCTAAACCCTAACCCTAACCCTAACACTAGCCCTAAACCAAACCCAAACCCTAATCCTAACACTAACCCGAACCCTAACCCTAACACTCACCCTAACCCAAACGGAAACCCTAAACGTAACCCTAACCCTAACTCAAACCCTAACCCTAACCCTAACTCTAATACAAACCCTAACCCTAACCCTAATCCTAACCCCAACAATAACCTAAACCATAACCCTAATCCTAAGCGTAACCCTAAAACTAAACCTAACCCTAACCCAAACAGTAACCCTAACCCTAACCCTAAAGCTAACCCTAACCCTAATTCTAACCCTAACCCTAATCCTAACCATAACCATAACCCATAAACTAATCCCAGGGTAGCCTTGAACTGATAATCCTCCTGCCTCACCCCCAAGAGTTGAGTTGTACTTTTTTAAGAGCAAAGATTGGATTCATCAACAATGAAAAAGGAAAATATTTTCCTTCATAGAAAACGATGTCCAAAGTAGTTTTCTGATTCAAATGTAGATTATAGTAGTTAAGAATCCAATATCAGTAATATGGTAATTTCTAGAAAGAATGAGGTTGGTTATTTATGTAAACACGTGCAATCCTGGCAAGAGCTGCAGGACTGGGAAGCAACCTTGGCATGACTTGACCAGAGGAGGAGCACCTGCTCTGAAGCTATGATAGACAGGCAGAGCTTTGCAAGTTTGTGCTGAGTGGTATTGGTCAGTCTCCTGTCATTGGTGTCTGATGTGGGCAGGAGTGCTGAGGTCACAGAATCTTGGACTAAGATTCTGAAACTCCAAGAGGCAGTGACCTGGCAAAGCATTGTTTAGGGTGTTGCTAGGTGACAAAGCCCTCTCAGATGAGTTGCTGAAACACAGAGGTTTCTTGATGGTAGGCTCTAGTGTTTGGGTGACCAGTTTGGAGAGATTTAGTTGACTTTAGGTCAAAGTTCTAGTGTTTGACAAAAAGAAGCAGCCAGGAGAAGATGGGAGGAGGAGGGCAGAAGGTGGTGTGTCCTGCTGGACCTGCCCAGGCCCTGCACATATAGGACCTCTACTACAACGCCTACCCCTACTAACCCTAAAACTAACACTAACCCTAACCCAAACTCTAAACGTAACCCTAACCCTAACCCTATCCCTAACCCTAACACTAACCCTAACCCAAATATTAACCCTAAACCTAACCCTAACCCAAACCCTAACCAAAACCTAACCCTAAACCAAAACCTAACCCTAACCCTAACCCTAACCAAACCATAACCGTAACCCTAACCCTAACCCTTACAATAACTCTAACACAAATATTAACCCTAAACCTAACCGTAAAACAAACCCTAACCCTAAACCTAACCCTAACCCAAACCCTAACCCTAAAAATAATCCTAACACAAAACCTAACCCTAACCCTAACCCTAACCCTAACCTAAACAAAATTCTAACCCTAACCCTAACCCTAACCCATACCCTAACCCTAATCCTAAACCTAAGCCTAACACAAACCCTAACCCTAAACCTAACCCTAACACAAAACATAAGCCTAACCCTAACCCTAAACACAACCCAACCCAAACCTTAACCCTAAACCTGACCCTAACCCTAACCCTAAAACCGAACACTAAACCTGAACATAAACCTAACCCAAACCCTAACCCTAACACTAACCCTAACCCAAACCCTGACACTAACAGTAACCGTACCTAAACCTTAACCCTAACCCTAACCCAAACGATAACTCTAACCCTAACCATAACCCAAACCCAAACCCTAACCTAACCCGAACCCTAACAATAACCGAAACCCTAACCCTAATGCTAACTCAAACCCTAATCCTAACCCTAAACAAAACCCCAACCCAAACCCAAAACCTTACCGTAACCTTCACCCAAACCATGAACCTAATCATAACCCTAACCCTAACCCAAACCCTTACCATAACCCTAACCCAACCCTAACCCTAAACCAAAACCTAACCCTAACCCTAACCCTTACCCTAACCCTAACCCAAACCCTAACACTAAACCTAACCCTAACCCAAACCCTAACTCTAACCCTAACCCTAACCCAAACCCAAACCTTAACCCTAAACCTAACCCTAACCCAAACCCTAACCCTAACCCTAAACCTAACCCAAACCCTATCCCTAACCCTAACCCTAACCCTAACCCTAATCCTAACGCAAACCAAACCCTAACACTAACCATAACCCTAACCCTAACCCTAACCCAAACACAAACCCTAACCCTAACCCTAACCCTAAACGAAATCCTAACCATAACCAGAACACAAACCATAACTCTATGCCTAAACCTAACCCTAATCCTAAACCTAACCCTAAACCAAACGCACACCCTAACCCTAACCCTAATCCAAACGCTAATCCTAACCCTAACCCTAACCCTAACACTAATCCTAACCCTATCCCTAACCCAAATCCTAACCTTATCGCAAACACTCACCCTAAACCTAACCTAAACCCTAAACCTAACCCTAACATTAACCCTAACCCAAACCGAAACACTAATCCTAACACTAACCCTAACCCTAAGCCTAACACTCACCCTAACCCAAACGGAAACCCTAAACCTAACATTAAACTTAACTCAAACCATAACCCTAACCCTAACTCTAATACAAACCCTAACCCTAACCCTAAATCTAACCCCAACCATAACCCAAACCGTAACCCTACCCCTAAACCTAACCCTAACCCTAATTCTAACCCTAACCCTAACCCTAACCATAACCATAACCCATACCCTAATCCCAGCGTAGCCTTGAAGTGATAATCCTCCTGCCTCACCCCCAAGAGTTGAGTTGTACTTTTTTAAGTGCAAAGATTGGATTCAGTAACAATGAAAAAGGAAAATATTTTCCGTCATAGAAAACGATGTCCAAAGTAGTTTTCTGATTCAAATGTAGCTTATAGTACTTAAGAATCCAATATCAATAATATGGTAATTTCTAGAAAGAATGAGGTTGGTTATTTATGTAAACACGTGCAATCCTGGCAAGAGCTGCAGGACTGGGAAGCAACCTTGGCATGACTTGACCAGAGGAGGAGCACCTGATCTGAAGCTATGATAGACAGACAGAGCTTTGCAAGTTTGTGCTGAGTGCTATTGGTAAGTCTCCTGTCATTGGTGTCTGATGTGGGCAGGAGTGCTGAGGTCACAGAATCTTGGACTAAGATTCTGGAACTCCAAGAGGCAGTGACCTGGCAAAGCATTGTTTAGTGTGTTGCTAGGTGACAAAGCCCTCTCAGATGAGTTGCTGAAACTCAGAGGTTTCTTGGTGGTAGGCTCTAGTGTTTGGGTGACCAGTTTGGAGAGATTTAGTTGACTTTAGGTCAAAGTTCTAGTGTTTGACAAAAAGAAGCAACCAGGAGAAGATGGGAGGAGGAGGGGAGAAGGTGGTGTGTCCTGCTGGACCTGCCCAGGCCCTGCACATATTGGATCTCTGCTACAACGCCTACCTCTATTAACCCTAACCCTAACCCTAACCCTAACACAAACTCTAACCATAACCCTAACCCTAACCCTATCCCTAACCCTAACACTAACCCTAACCCAAATATTAACCCTAAACCTAAGCCTAACCTACACCCTAACCAAAACCTAACCCTAAACCAAAACCTAACCCTAACCCTAACCCTAACCAAACCATAACCCTAACCCTAACCCTAACCCTAACCCTAACCCTAACCCTAATCCTAACCCTAACCTAAAACGAAATCCTAACCCTAACCCTAACCCTAACCCATATCCTAAACTTAACCCTAACACTAACCCTAACCCTAACCTTAACCCTAACCCAAACACTAACCCTAACCCTAACCCTAACCCTAAACCAAACATTAACACTAAACCTAACCCTAACCCTAAACCTAACCCTAACCCAAACCCTAAACCTATCCCGAACCCAAATACTAACCCTAAGCCTAATCCTAACCCTAAACCTAACGCTAACCCTAACGGAACCCATAAACATAACCCTATCCCTAAACACAACCCAACCCAAAACTTAACCCTAAACCTGACCCTAACCCTAAACCTAAAACCGAACACTAAACCTGAACATAAACCTAACCCAAACCCTAACCCTAAACCTAAACCTAACCCAAACCCTGACACTAACAGTAACCCATACCTCAACCCTAACCCTAACCCTAACCCAAACCCTAACTCTAACCCTAACCCTAACCCAAACCCAAACCCTAACCTAACCCTAACCCTAACAATAACCCAAACCCTAACCCGAACACTAACTCAAACCCTACCCCTACCCCTACCCCACACGCCAACCCAAACCCAAAACCTAACCGTAACCTTTACCCAAACCATGAACCTAATTGTAACCCTAACCCTAAAACAAACCCTGACCATAACCCTAACCCTAACCCTAACCCTAACACAAACCCTAACCCAAAACCTGACCATAACCCTAACACTTACCCTAATCGAAACCCTAACCATAACCAGAACACAAACCATAACTCTATCCCTAAACCTAACCCTAACCCTAAACGAAACGCACACCCTAACCCTAACCCTAATCCAAACGCTAACCCTAACCCTAACCCTAACCCTAACACTAATCCTAACCCTATCCCTAACAGAAATCCTAACCTTATCGCAAACACTCACCCTAAACCTAACCTAAACTCTAACCCTAACCCTAACACTAACCCTAACCCAAACCCAAACCCTAATCCTAACACTACCCCAAACCCTAACACTAAACCAAACATTAACCCTAAACCTAACCCTAACCCTAAACCTAACCCTAACCCAAACCCTAACCCTATCCCAAAACCAACCACTTACACTAAGTCTAATCCTAAAACTAAACTTAATCCTAACCCTGACGGAAAACATAAACATAACCCTATCCGTAAAAAGAACCCAACCCAAAACTTAACCCTAAACCTGACCCTAACCCTAACCCTAAAACCGAACACTAAACCTGAAAATAAACCTAACCCAAAACCCTAACCCTAACCTTAACCCTAATCCAAACCCTGACACTAACAGTAACCCTGACCTAAACCTTAACAATAACCCTAACCCAAATCCTAACTCTAACCCTAACCCTAACCCAAACCCAAACCTTAACCTAACCCTAACCCTAACAGTAACGCAAACCCTAACTCTAACGCTAACTCAAACCCTAACCCTAACCCTAACCCACACCCCAACCCAAACCCAAAACCTTACCGTAACCTTCACCCAAACCGTGAACCTAATCGTAACAATAACCCTTACCCAAACCCTGACGATAACCCTAACCCTAACCCTAATCTTAACACAAACCCTAACCCTAACCCTAACCCTAACCCTAACCCAAAACCTAACACTAACCCTAACCCTAACCCAAACCCTAACCCTAACCCTAAGCCTTACCGAAACCCTAACCATGACCAGAACACAAACCCTAATTCTATCCCTAAACCTAACCCTAAGCCTAACCCTAACCCTAACCCTAACACTAATCCTAACCCTATCCCTAACCCAAATCCTAACCTTATCGCAAACACTCACCCTAAACCTATCCTAAACCCTAACCCTAACCCTAACACTAACCCTAAGCCAAACCCAAACACTAATCCTAACACTAACCCTAAACCTAACCCTAACATTCACCGTAACCCAAACGGAAACCCTAAACCTAACCCTAACCCTAACTCAAACCCTAACCCTAACCCTAACCCTAATACAAACCCTAACCCTAAGCCTAATCCTAACCCCAACCCTAACCCAAACCATAACCCTAATCCTAATTGTAACCCTAAAACTAAACCTAACCCTAACCCAAACACTAACACTAACCCTAACCCTAAACCTAACCTAACCCTAATTCTAAGCCTAACCCTAACCCTAACCCTAACCCTAACCATAACCCATACCCTAATCCCAGGGTAGCCTTGAACTGATAATCCTCCTGCCTCACCCCCAAGAGTTGAGTTGTACTTTTTTAAGAGCAAAGATTGGATTCATCAACAATGAAAAAGGAAAATATTTTCCCTCATAGAAAACGATGTCCAAAGTAGTTTTCTGATTCAAATGTAGCTTATAGTACTTAAGAATCCAATATCAATAATATGGTAATTTCTAGAAAGAATGAGGTTGGTTATTTATGTAAACACGTGCAATCCTGGCAAGAGCTGCAGGACTGGGAAGCAACCTTGGCATGACTTGACCAGAGGAGGAGCACCTGCTCTGAAGCTATGATAGACAGTCAGAGCTTTGCAAGTTTGTGCTGAGTGCTATTGGTCAGACACATTGGTGTCTGATGTGGGCAGGAGTGCTGAGGTCACAGAATCTTGGACTAAGATTCTGGAAATCCAAAAGGCAGTGACCTGGCAAAGCATTGTTTAGGGTGTTGCTAGGTGACAAAGCCCTCTCAGATGAGTTGCTGAAACACAGAGGTTTCTTGATGGTAGGTTCTAGTGTTTGGGTGACAAGTTTGGAGAGATTTAGTTGACTTTAGGTTAAAGGTCTAGTGTTTGACAAAAAGAAGCAGCCAGGAGAAGATGGGAGGAGGAGGGGAAAAGGTGCTGTGTCCTGCTGGACCTGCCCAGGCCCTGCACATATAGGACCTCTACTACAACGCCGACCTCTACTAACCCTAACCCTAACCCTAACCCAAACTGTAACCGTAACCCTAACCGTAACCCTATCCCTAACCCTAACACTAACCCTAACCCAAATATTAACCCTAAAACTAACACTAACCCAAATCCTAACCAAAACCTAACCCTAAACTAAAACCTAACCCTAACCCTAACCCTAACCAAACCATAACCCTAACCCTAACCCCAACCCTTACAATAACTCTAACACAAATATGAACCCTAAACCTAACCGTAACACAAACCCTAACCCTAAAACTAACCCTAACCCAAACCTTAACCCTAAACCTAACCCTAACACAAAACCTAACCCTAACCCTAACCCTAACGCTAACCTAAACCCAAATCCTAACCCTAACCCTAACCCTAACCCTAACCCATACCCTAACCGTAACCCTAACCCTAACCCTAACCCTAACCCAAAACCTAACTATAACCCTAAACCTAACCCAAACCCAAACCCTAACCTAACCCTAACCCTAACAATAACCCACACCCAAACCCTAAGCCTAACCCTAACCCTAACCCTAAACCAAACCCTAAACCTAACTCTAACCCTAACCCTAACCTAAACATTAACCCTAAACCTAACCCTAACCCAAACCCTAACCCTAAACCAAACCCTAACCCAAACCCTAACCGTAAACCTAACCCTAACACAAACCCTAACCCTAACCCTAACCCAAACCACAACCCTAACCCTAACCCAAACCCTAACCCTAAAGCTAACACTTACCCAAACCCTAACCATAAAACTAACCCTAACCCAAACCTTACGCGTAAACCTAACCCTAACCCAAACCCTAACCAAAACCTAACCCTAAACAAAACCCAAAACTTAACCCTAACCCTAACACAAACCCTAACCCTAACCCTAACCCTAACCCAAACCCTGACACTAACAGTAACCCTAACCTATACCTTAACCCTAACCCTAACCCAAACCCTAACTCTAACCCTAACCCTAACCCAAACCCAAACCCTAACCTAACCCTAAAACTAACAATAACCCAAACCCTAACCCTAACCCTAACTCAAACCCTAACCCTAACCCTAATCCACACCCCAACCAAACCCAAAACCTAACCGTAACGCTCACCCAAACCATAACACTAATCGTAACCCTAACCCTAACCCAAACCCTTACCGTAACTCTAACCCTAACCCTAACCCTAACACAAACCCTAACCCTAACCCTAACCTAATCGGAACCCTAACCCTAAAACAAAACCTAACCGTAACCCTAAACCTAACCCTAACCCAAACCCTAACCCTAAACCTAACCCTAACCCTAACCCTAACCCTAACCCTAACCATAACCCATACCCTAATCTCAGGGTAGCCTTAAACTGATAATCCTCCTGCCTCACCCCCAAGAGTTGAGTTGTACTTTTTTAAGAGCAAAGATTGGATTCATCAACAATGAAAAAGGAAAATATTTTCCCTCATAGAAAACGATGTCCAAAGTAGTTTTCTGATTCAAATGTAGCTTATAGTACTTAAGAATCCAATATCAATAATATGGTAATTTCTAGAAAGAATGAGATTGATTATTTATGTAAACACGTGCAATCCTGCCAAGAGCTGCAGGACTGGGAAGTAACCTTGGCATGACTTGACCAGAGGAGGAGCACCTGCTCTGAAGCTATGATAGACAGGCAGAGCTTTGCAAGTTTGTGCTGAGTGCTATTGGTCAGTCTCCTGTCATTGGTGTCTGATGTGGGCAGGAGTGCTGAGGTCACAGAATCTTGGACTAAGATTCTAGAACTCCAAGAGGCAGTGACCTGGCAAAGCATTGTTTAGGGTGTTGCTAGGTGACAAAGCCCTCTCTGATGAGTTGCTGAAACACAGAGGTTTCTTGATGGTAGGCTCTAGTGTTTGGGTGACCAGTTTGGAGAGATTTAGTTGACTGTAGGTCAAAGTTCTAGTGTTTGAGAAAAAGAAGCAGTCAGGAGAAGATGGGAGCAGGAGGGGAGAAGGTGGTGTGTCCTGCT
>JAJHUQ010000037.1:4867500-4875000 GCA_035773235.1 Eospalax fontanierii | reverse complement strand
CCTAATCCTAAACCTAACCCTAACCCAAACCATAACCCTAACCCTAAATGTAACCCTAACCCTAAACCTAACCCTAACCCAAACACTAACACTAACCATAACCATAACCCATACCCTAATCCCAGGGTAGCCTTGAACTGATAATCCTCCTGCCTCACCCCCAAGAGTTGAGTTATACTTTTTTTAAGAACAAACTTTGGATTCAGCAACAATGAAAAAGGAAAATATTTTCCCTCATAGAGAATGATGCCCAAAGAAGTTTTCTGATTCAAATGTAGCTTATAGTATTTAAGAATCCAATATCAATAATATGGTAATTTCTAGAAAGAATGAGGTTGGTTATTTATGTAACCACGTGCAATCCTGGCAAGAGCTGCAGGACTGGGAAGCAACGTTGGAAATGCCTTGACCAGGGGAGGAGCACCTGCTCTGAAGCTGTGATAGACAGGCAGAGCTTTGCAAGTGAGTGCTGAGTGCTATTGGTCAGTCTCCTGTCATTGGTGTCTGATGTGGCAGGAATGCTGAAGGTCACAGAATCTTGGACTAAGATTCTGGAACTCCAAGAGGGAGTGACCTGGCAAAGCATTCTTTTGGGTGTTGCTAGGTGACAGAGCCCTCTCAGATGAGTTGGTGAAACACAGAGGTTTCTTGGTGGTAGGCTCAAGTGTTTAGGTGACCAGTTTGGAGAGATTTAGTTGACTTTAGGTCAAAGTTCTAGTGTTTGACAAAAAGAAGCAGCCAGGAGAAGATGGGAGGAGGAGGGGAGAAGGTGGTGTGTCCTGCTGGACCTGCCCAGGCCGTGCACATATAGGACCTCTACTACAACGCCTACCTCTACTAACCCTAACCCTGACCCTAACCCTAACCCAAGCATAAACCTAAACCTAACCCTAACCCAAACCTTACGCCTAAACCTAACCCTAAACCAAATCCTAACCCTAACCCAAACCCTAACCCAAACCCTAACCCTAAACCTAACCGTAACCATAACCCAAACCCTAACCCTAACCTAACAATAACCCTATACCTAACCCAAACCTAAGCCAAATATTAACCCTAAACCTAACCCTAACCCAAACTCTAAACCTAAACCTAAACCTAAACCTAACCCAAACCCTAAACCTAACCCTAACCCTAACCCTAACCCTAACCCTAACCCTAACCCAAACCCTAACCATAACCCTAACCCTAACCGAAACATTAACCCTAAACCTAACCCTAACCCAAACCCTAACCCTAAACCTAACCCTAAACCAAACCCTAACCCTAACCCTAACCCTAACCCTAACCCAAACCCAAACCATAACCCTAACACTAATATTAACCCTAACCCTAACCCTAACCCAAACTCTAACCGTAACCCTAACCCTAACCCTAACACTAACCCTAACCAAAATATTAACCCTAAACCTAACCCTAACCCAAACCCTAACCAAAACCTAACCCTAAACCAAAACCTAACCCTAACCCTAACCCTAACGAAACCATAACCGTAATCCTAACCCTAACCCTTACAATAACTCTAACACAATATTAACCCTAAACCTAACCGTAACACAAACCCTAAACCTAAACCTAACCCTAAAACAAACCCTAACCCTCACCCTAACCTAAACCCAAATCCTAACCCTAACCCTAACCCATACCCTAACCGTAACCCTAACCCTAACCCTAACCCTAATCCTAAACCTAACCCTAACCCAAACACTAACCCTAACCCTAACCCAAACCCTAACCCAAACATTAACCCTAAACCTAACCCTAACCCAAACTCTAACCCTAAACATAAACCTAACTCAAACCCTAACCCTATCCCAAACCCAAACACTAACCCTAAGCCTAATCCTAACCCTAAACCAAACACTAACCCTAACGGAACCCATAAACATAACCCTATCCCTAAACACAACCCAACCCAAAACTTAACCCTAAACCTGACCCTAACCCTAAACCTAACCCTAACACAAAACCTAACCCTAACCCTAACCCTATCCTAAACCCAAATCCTAACCCTAAACCTAACACTAACCCTAACCCTAACCCAAATCCTAACCCTAAACCTAACAATAACCCTAACCCAAACCCTAACCCTAACCCTAACCCTAACCCTAACCCTAACACAAACATTAACCCTAAACCTAACCCGAACCCAAACCCTAAACCTAAACCTAACCCTAGCCCAAACCCTAACCCTAAACCTAACCCTAACACAATCCCTAACCCTAACCCTAACCCTAACCCTAACCTAACTCTAACCCCAACCCTAACCCTAACCCTAATCCTAACGCAAACCAAACACTAACACTAACCCTAACCCTAACCCTAACCCTAACCCTAACCCTAACCCTAACCCTAACCGAAACCTTAACCATAACCAGAATACAAACCATAACTCTATCCCTTAACCTAACCCTAACCCTAAACCTAACCCTAAACCAAACAAACACCCTAACCCTAACCCTAATCCAAACGCTAACCCTAAACCTAACCCTAACCCTAACACTAATCCTAACCCTATCCCTAACCCAAATCCTAACCTTATCGCAAACACTCACCCTAAACCTAACCTAAACCCTAACCCTAACCCTAACACTAACCCTAACCCAAACCAAAACCCTAATCCTAACACTAACCCTAACCCTAACCCTAACACTCACCCTAACCCAAATGGAAACCCTAAACCTAACCCTAACCCTAACTCAAACCCTAACCCTAACGATAACTCTAATACAAACCCTAACCCTAACCATAATCCTAACCCCAACCCTAACCCAAACCATAACCCTAATCCTAATCGTAACCCTAAAACTAAACCTAACCTTAACCCAAACACTAACCCTAACCCTAACCCAAACCCTAACCCTAACCCAAACCCTAACCCAAACCCTAACCCTAACCTAACATTAACCCTATACCTAACCCAAACGTAAGCCAAACATTAACCCTAAACCTAACCCTATCCCAAACTCTAAACCTAAAACTAACCCTAACCCAAACCCTAAACCTAACCCTAACCCTAACCCTAACCCTAACCCTAACCCTAACCCTAACCCAAACCCTAACCCTAACCCTAACCCTAACCCAAACATTAACCCTAAACCTAACCCTAACCCGGACCCTAAACCTAAACCTAACCCTAAACCAAACCCTAACCCTAACCCTAACCCTTAACCTAACCGAAACCCAAACCCTAACCCTAACTCTAACATTAACCCTAACCCTAACCCTAACCCAAACTCTAACCGTAACCCTAACCCTAACCCTATCCCTAACCCTAACACTAACCCTAACCCAAATATTAACCCTAAACCTAACCCTAACCCAAACCGTAACCAAAACCTAACCCTAAACCAAAACCTAACCCTAACCCTAACCCTAACCAAACCATAACGGTAACCCTAAACCTAACCCTTACAATAACTCTAACACAAATATTAACCCTAAACCTAACCGTAACACAAACCCTAACCCTAAACCTAACCCTAAACCAAACCCTAACCCTAAAGCTAACCCTAACACAAAACCTAACCCTAACCCTAACCCTAACCCTAACCTAAACCGAAATCCTAACCCTAACACTAACACTAACCCATACCCTAACAGTAACCCTAACCATAACCCTAACCCTAACCCTAACCCTAACCCTAACCCTAACCCACACACTAACCCTAACCCTAAACCTAACCCAAACATTAACCCTAAACCTAACCCTAACCCAAACCCTAACCCTAAACCTAACCCTAACCCAAACCCTAACCCTATCCCAAACCCAAACACTAACCCTAAGCCTAATCCTAACCCTAAACCTAACTCTAACCCTAACGGAACCCATAAACATAACCCTATCCCTAAACACAACCCAACCCAAAACTTAACCCTAAACCTGACCCTATCCCTAAACCTAAAACCGAACACTAAACCTGAACATAAACCTAACCCAAACCCTAACCCTAACCCTAACCCTAACCCTAACCCTAACCCAAACCCTGACACTAACAGTAACCCTAACCTAAACCCTAACCCTAACCCTAACCCAAACCCTATCTCTAATCCTAACCCTAACCCAAACCCAAACCCTAACCTAACCCTAACTCTAACAATAACCCAAACCCTAACCCTAACGCTAACTCAATCCCTAACCCACACCCCAACCCAAACCCAAAACCTAACCGTAATCTTCACCCAAACCATGAACCTAATCATAACCCTAACCCTAACCCTAACCCTAACCCTAACCCTAACACAATCCCTAACCCTAACCCTAACCCTAACCCTAACCTAACTCTAACCCCAACCCTAACCCTAACCCTAATCCTAACGCAAACCAAACCCTAACACTAACCCTAACCCTAACCCTAACCCTAACCCTAACCCTAACCGAAACCTTAACCATAACCAGAATACAAACCATAACTCTATCCCTTAACCTAACCCTAACCCTAAACCTAACCCTAAACCAAACAAACACCCTAACCCTAACCGTAATCCAAACGCTAACCCTAAACCTAACCCTAACCCTAACACTAATCCTAACCCTATCCCTAACCCAAATCCTAACCTTATCGCAAACACTCACCCTAAACCTAACCTAAACCCTAACCCTAACCCTAACACTAACCCTAACCCAAACCCAAACCCTAATCCTAACACTAACCCTAACCCTAACCCTAACACTCACCCTAACCCAAATGGAAACCCTAAACCTAACCCTAACCCTAACTCAAACCCTAACCCTAACGATAACTCTAATACAAACCCTAACCCTAACCATAATCCTAACCCCAACCCTAACCCAAACCATAACCCTAATCCTAATCGTAACCCTAAAACTAAACCTAACCTTAACCCAAACACTAACCCTAACCCTAACCCAAACCCTAACCCTAACCCAAACCCTAACCTAAACCCTAACCCTAACCTAACATTAACCCTATACCTAACCCAAACGTAAGCCAAACATTAACCCTAAACCTAACCCTATCCCAAACTCTAAACCTAAAACTAACCCTAACCCAAACCCTAAACCTAACCCTAACCCTAACCCTAACCCTAATCCTAACCCTAACCCAAACCCTAACCCTAGCCCTAACCCTAACCCAAACATTAACCCTAAACCTAACCCTAACCCGGACCCTAAACCTAAACCTAACCCTAAACCAAACCCTAACCCTAACCCTAACCCTTAACCTAACCGAAACCCAAACCCTAACCCTAACTCTAACATTAACCCTAACCCTAACCCTAACCCAAACTCTAACCGTAACCCTAACCCTAACCCTATCCCTAACCCTAACACTAACCCTAACCCAAATATTAACCCTAAACCTAACCCTAACCCAAACCGTAACCAAAACGTAACCCTAAACCAAAACCTAACCCTAACCCTAACCCTAACCAAACCATAACGGTAACCCTAAACCTAACCCTTACAATAACTCTAACACAAATATTAACCCTAAACCTAACCGTAACACAAACCCTAACCCTAAGCCTAACCCTAAACCAAACCCTAAACCTAAACCTAACCCTAACACAAAACCTAACCCTAACCCTAACCCTAACCCGAACGCTAGCTCAATCCCTAACCCACACCCCAACCCAAACCCAAAACCTAACCGTAATCTTCACCCAAACCATGAACCTAATCATAACCCTAACCCTAACCCAAACCCTGACCATAACGCTAACGCTAGCCCTAACCCGAAGACAAACCCTAACCCTAACCCTAACCCTAACCCTAACCCTAACACTAACCCTAACCCAAACCCAAACCCTAACCCTAACACAAAACCTAACCCTAAACCAAACCCTAACCCTATCAGTAACCCTAACCATAAACCTAAACGTAACCCTAACACAAAAGCAAACCCTACCCCTAACCCTAACCATAACCCTAACCCTAACTCTAAACCTAACACTAACCCTAACCCTAACCCAAACCCTACCCCTAAACCTAACTCTAACCCTAACCCAAACCCTAACCCTAACCCTAACCCTAACCCTAACCCAAACATTAACCCTAAACCTAACCCGAATCCAAACCCTAACCCTAAACCTAACCCTAGCCCAAACCCTAACCCTAAACCTAACCCTAACACAATCCCTAACCCTAACCCAAACCCAAACCCTAATCCAAACACTAACACTAACCCTAACCCTAACCCTCACCAAAACCCAAACGCAATCCTTACCCTAACCTTAACCCTAACCCAAACCCTAACCCTAAACCTAACTCTAACCCCAACCCTAACCCTAACCCTAATCCTAACGCAAAACAAACCCTAACCCTAACCCTAACCCTAACCCTCACCGAAACCCTAACCATAAACAGAATACAAACCATAACTCTATCCCTTAACCTAACCCTAACCCTAAACCTAACCCTAAACCAAACGCACACCCTAATCCTAACCCTAATCCAAACGCTAACCCTAACCCTAACCCTAACCCTAACACTAATCCTAACCCTATCCCTAACCCAAATCCTAACCTTATCGCAAACACTCACCCTAACCCTAACCTAAACCCTAACCCTAACCCTAACACTAACCCTCACCCAAACCCAAACCCTAATCCTAACACTAACCCTAACCCTAACACTAAAACTCACCCTAACCCAAATGGAAACCCTAAACCTAACCCTAACCCTAAACCTAACCTAAACCCAAACCCTAACCCTAACTCTAACATTAACCCTAACCCTAACCCTAACCCTAACCCAAATATTAACCCTAAACCTAACCCTAACCCAAACCCTAACCAAAACCTAACCCTAAACCAAAACCTAACCTAACCCTAATCCTAACCAAACCATAACCGTAACCCTACACCTAACCCTTACAATAACTCTAACACAAATATTAACCCTAAACCTAACCGTAACACAAACCCTAACCCTAAACCTAACCCTAAACCAAACCCTAACCCTAAACCTAACCCTAACACAAAACCTAACCCTAACCCTAACCCTAACCCTAACCTAAACCCAAATCCTAACCCTAACCCTAACCCTAACCCATACCCTAACCGTAACCCTAACCCTAACCCTAACCCTAAACCTAACCCACACACTAACCCTAACCTTAACCCTAACTCAAACATTAACCCTAAACCTAACCCTAACCCAAACCCTAACCCTAAACCTAACCCTAACCCAAACCCTAACCCTATCCCAAACCCAAACACTAACCCTAAGCCTAATCCTAACCCTAAACCTAACCCTAACCCAAACCCTAACCAAAACCTAACCCTAAACCAAAACCTAACCCTACCCCTAACCCTAACCAAACCATAACCGTAACTATAACCCTAACCCTTACAATAACTCTAACACAAATATTAACCTTAAACCTAACCGTAACACAAACCCTAACCCTAAACCTAACCCTAACAATAAACCTAACCCTAACACTAACCCTAACCCTAACCTAAACCGAAATCCTAACCCTAACCCTAATCCTAACCCATAGCCTAACCGTAACCCTAACCCTAACCCTAAAC
>JAJHUQ010000037.1:4855000-4857500 GCA_035773235.1 Eospalax fontanierii | reverse complement strand
CCCTAACCCTAATCGAAAACCTAACACCAACCCTACCCCAAACCATAACTCTATCCCAAAACCTAACCTTAAAACTAAACCAAACCCAAACCTTAACCCTGCCACTAACCCGAACCCTAACCCTAACCCTAACCCAAACCCAAACACTAACCCTAACACAAAAACCTAACCCTAAAGCAAACCCTAACCATAAACCTAAACGTAACCCTAACACAAACGCAAACCCTACCCCTAACCCTAACCCTAACCCTAACCCTAACTCTAAACCTAACACTAACCCTAACCCTAACCCAAACCCTAACCCTAAACCTAACTCTAACCCTAACCCAAACCCTAAGCCTAACCCTAACCCTAACCCTAACCCTAACCCAAACATTAACCCTAAACCTAACCCTAACCCAAATCCTAACCCTAAACCTAACCCTAGCCCAAACCCTAACCCTAAACCTAACCCTAACACAAACCCTAACCCTAACCCAAACCCAAACCCTAATCCAAACACTAACCCTCACCAAAACCCAAACGCAATCCTCACCCTAACCCTAACCCTAACCCAAACCCTAAGCCTAACCCTAACTCTAACCCAAACCCTAACCCTAACCCTAATCCTAAACCTAATCCTAACACAAACCATAACCCTAACCCAAACATTAACCCTAAACCTAACCCTAACCCAAACAGTAAAACTAACCATAACCATAACCCATACCTAATCCCAGGGTAGCCTTGAACTGATAATCCGCCTGCCTCACCCCCAAGAGTTGAGTTATAATTTTTTTAAGAGTAAAGTTTGGATTCAGCAACAATGAAAAAGGAAAATATTTTCCCTCATAAAGAATGATGCCCAAAGAAGTTTTCTGATTCAAATGCAGCTTATAATATTTAAGATTCCAATATCAATAATATGGTAATTTCTAGAAAGAATGAGGTTGGTTATTTATGTAACCACGTGCAATCCTGGCAAGAGCTGCAGGACTGGGAAGCAACTTTGGAAATGCCTTGACCAGGGGAGGAGCACCTGCCCTGAAGCTGTGATAGACAGGCAGAGCTTTGCAAGTGAGTGCTGAGTGCTATTGGTCAGTCTCCTGTCACTGGTGTCTGATGTGAGCAGGAATGCTGAAGGTCACAGAATCTTGGACTAAGATTCTGGAACTCCAAGATGGAGTGACCTGGCAAAGCATTCTTTTGGGTGTTGCTTGGTGACAGAGCCCTCTCAGATGAGTTGCTGGAACACAGAGGTTTCTTGGTGGTAGGCTCAAATGTTCAGGTGACCAGTTTGGAGAGATTTAGTTGACTTTAGGTCAAAGTTCTAGTGTTTGACAAAAAGAAGCAGCCAGGAGAAGATGGGAGGAGGAGGGGAGAAGGTGGTGTGTCCTGCTGGACCTGCTCAGGCCGTGCACATATAGGACCTCTACTACAAGCCTACCTCTACTAACCCTAACCCTGACCCTAACCCTAACCCAAGCATTAACCTAAACCTAACCCTAACACAAACCTTACGCCTAAACCTAACCCTAAAACAAACCCGAACCCTAACCCAAACCCTAACCCAAACCCTAACCCTAAACCTAACCCTAAACCTAACCCAAACCCTAACCCTAAATTAACATTAACACTATACCTAACCCAAACCTAAGCCAAACATTAACCCTAAACCTAACCCTAACCCAAACCCTAACCCTAACCCTAAACCTAACCCAAACCCTAACCCTAACCCTAACCCTAACCCAAACATTCACCCTAAACCTAACCCTAACCCAACCCCTAACCCTAAACCAAACCCTAACCCTAACCCTAACCCTAACCCTAACCCTAATCCTAACACTAACATTAACCCTAACCCTAACCCTAACCCAAACTTTAACCGTAACCCTAACCCTAACCCTATCCCTAACCCTAACACTAACCCTAACCCAAATATTAACCCTAAACCTAACCCTAACCCAAACCCTAACCAAAACCTAACCCTAAACCAAAACCTAACCCTAAATCTAACCCTAAACAAACCATAACCGTAACCCTAACCCTAACCCTTACAATAACTCTAACACAAATATTAACCCTAAACCTAACCCTAAAACAAACCCTAACCCTAAACCTAACCCTAACACAAAACCTAACCCTAACCCTAACCCTAACCCTAACCTAAACCCAAATCCTAATCTTAACCCTAACCCTAACCCATACCCTAACCGTAACCCTAACCCTAACCCTAATCCTAACCCTAACCCTAACCCTAACCCAAAAACTAACCCTAACCCTAACCCTAACCCTAACCCAAACATTAACCCTAAACCTAACCCTAACCCAAACCCTAACCCTAAACCTAACCCTAACCCAAACCCTAACCCTATCCCAAACCCAAACACTAACCCTAAGCCTAATCCTAACCCTAAACTTAACCCTAACCCTAACGAACCCATAAACATAACCCTATCCCTAAACACAACCCAACCCAAAACTTAACCCTAAACCTGACCCTAACCTTACCCTAAAACCG
>JAJHUQ010000037.1:4847500-4850000 GCA_035773235.1 Eospalax fontanierii | reverse complement strand
TAACCCAAACCCTAACCCTAAACATAAACCTAACTCAAACCCTAACCCTATCCCAAACCCAAACACTAACCCTAAGCCTAATCCTAACCCTAAACCAAACACTAACCCTAACGGAACCTATAAACATAACCCTATCCCTAAACACAACCCAACCCAAAACTTAACCCTAAACCTGACCCTAACCCTATCCCTAACCCTAACCCTAATCCTAACGCAACCAAACCCTAACACTAACCCTAACCCTAACCCTAACCCAAACCCAAACCCTAACCCTAACACAAAACCTAACCCTAAACCAAACCCTAACCCTATCCGTAACCCTAACCAAAAACCTAAACGAAACCCTAACAAAAAAGCAAACCCTAACCCTAACCCTAACCCTAACTCTAAACCTAACACTAACCCTAACCCTAACCCAAATCCTAACCCTAAACCTAACAATAACCCTAACCCAAACACTAACCCTAACCCTAACCCTAACCCTAAACCTAACCCTAACCCTAACCCAAACATTAACCCTAAACCTAACCCGAACCCAAACCCTAAACCTAAACCTAACCCTAGCCCAAACCCTAACCCTAAACCTAACCCTAACACAATCCCTAACCCTAACCCAAACCCAAACCCTAATCCAAACACTAACACTAACCCTAACCCTAACCCTCACCAAAACCCAAACGCAAGCCTTACCCTAACCCAACCCTAACCCAAACCCTATCCCTAAACCTAACTCTCACCCCAACCCTAACCCTAACCCTAATCCTAACGCAAACCAAAGCCTAACACTAACCCTAACCCTAACCCTAACCGAAACCCTAACCATAACCAGAATACAAAACATAACTCTATCCCTTAACCTAACCCTAACCCTAAACCTAACCCTAAACCAAACAAACACCCTAACCCTAACCCTAATCCAAACGCTAACCCTAAACTTAACCCTAACCCTAACACTAATCCTAACCCTATCCCTAACCCAAATCCTAACCTTATCGCAAACACTCACCCTAAACCTAACCTAAACCCTAACCCTAACCCTAACACTAACCCTAACCCAAACCCAAACCCTAATCCTAACACTAACCCTAACCCTAACCCTAACACTCACCCTAACCCAAATGGAAACCCTAAACCTAACCCTAACCCTAACTCAAACCCTAACCCTAACCATAACTCTAATACAAACCCTAACCCTAACCCTAATCCTAACACCAACCCTAACCCAAACCATAACCCTAATCCTAATCGTAACCCTAAAACTAAACCTAACCTTAACCCAAACACTAACCCTAACCCTAACCCAAACCCTAACCCTAACCCAAACCCTAACCCAAACCCTAACCCTAACCTAACATTAACCCTATACCTAACCCAAACGTAAGCCAAACATTAACCCTAAACCTAACCCTATCCCAAACTCTAAACCTAAAACTAACCCTAACCCAAACCCTAAACCTAACCCTAACCCTAACCCTAACCCTAACCCTAACCCAAACCCTAACCCTAAGCCTAACCCTAACCCAAACATTAACCCTAAACCTAACCCTAACCCGAACCCTAACCCTAAACCTAACCCTAAACCAAACCCTAACCCTAACCCTAACCCTAAACCTAACCGAAACCCAAACCCTAACCCTAACTCTAACATTAACCCTAACCCTAACCCTAACCCAAACTCTAACCGTAACCCTAACCCTAACCCTATCCCTAACCCTAACACTAACCCTAACCCAAATATTAACCCTAAACCTAACCCTAACCCAAACCCTAACCAAAACCTAACCCTAAACCAAAACCTAACCCTAACCCTAACCCTAACCAAACCATAACGGTAACCCTAAACCTAACCCTTACAATAACTCTAACACAAATATTAATCCTAAACCTAACCGTAACACAAACCCTAACCCTAAACCTAACCCTAAACCAAACAAACACCCTAACCCTAACCCTAATCCAAACGCTAACCCTAAACTTAACCCTAACCCTAACACTAATCCTAACCCTATCCCTAACCCAAATCCTAACCTTATCGCAAACACTCACCCTAAACCTAACCTAAACCCTAACCCTAACCCTAACACTAACCCTAACCCAAACCCAAACCCTAATCCTAACACTAACCCTAACCCTAACCCTAACACTCACCCTAACCCAAATGGAAACCCTAAACCTAACCCTAACCCTAACTCAAACCCTAACCCTAACCATAACTCTAATACAAACCCTAACCCTAACCCTAATCCTAACCCCAACCCTAACGCAAACCATAACCCTAATCCTAATCGTAACCCTAAAACTAAACCTAACCTTAACCCAAACACTAACCCTAACCATAACCCAAACCCTAACCCTAACCCAAACCCTAACCCAAACCCTAACCCTAACCTAACATTAACCCTATACCTAACCCAAACGTAAGCCAAACATTAACCCTAAACCTAACCCTATCCCAAACTCTAAACCTAAAACTAAACCTAACCCAAACCCTAAACCTAAC
>JAJHUQ010000037.1:4835000-4837500 GCA_035773235.1 Eospalax fontanierii | reverse complement strand
TAACCCTAACCCTAAACCTAACCCTAACCCAAACACTAACACTAACCATAACCATAACCCATACCCTAATGCCAGGGTAGCCTTGAACTGATAATTCTCCTGCCTCACCCCCAAGAGTTGAGTTATACTTTTTTTAAGAACAAACTTTGGATTCAGCAACAATGAAAAAGGAAAATATTTTCCCTCATAGAGAATGATGCCCAAAGAAGTTTTCTGATTCAAATGTAGCTTATAGTATTTAAGAATCCAATATCAATAATATGGTAATTTCTAGAAAGAATGAGGTTGGTTATTTATGTAACCACGTGCAATCCTGGCAAGAGCTGCAGGACTGGGAAGCAACGTTGGAAATGCCTTGACCAGGGGAGGAGCACCTGCTCTGAAGCTGTGATAGACAGGCAGAGCTTTGCAAGTGAGTGCTGAGTGCTATTGGTCAGTCTCCTGTCATTGGTGTCTGATGTGGCAGGAATGCTGAAGGTCACAGAATCTTGGACTAAGATTCTGGAACTCCAAGAGGGAGTGACCTGGCAAAGCATTCTTTTGGGTGTTGCTAGGTGACAGAGCCCTCTCAGATGAGTTGGTGAAACACAGAGGTTTCTTGGTGGTAGGCTCAAGTGTTTAGGTGACCAGTTTGGAGAGATTTAGTTGACTTTAGGTCAAAGTTCTAGTGTTTGACAAAAAGAAGCAGCCAGGAGAAGATGGGAGGAGGAGGGGAGAAGGTGGTGTGTCCTGCTGGACCTGCCCAGGCCATGCACATATAGGACCTCTACTACAACGCCTACCTCTACTAACCCTAACCCTTACCCTAACCCTAACCCAAGCATTAACCTAAACCTAACCCTAACCCAAACCTTACGCCTAAACCTAACCCTAAACCAAATCCTAACCCTAACCCAAACCCTAACCCAAACCTTAACCCTAAACCTAACCGTAACCATAACCCAAACCCTAACCCTAACCTAACAATAACCCTATTCCTAACCCAAACCTAAGCCAAATATTAACCCTAAACCTAACCCTAACCCAAACTCTAAACCTAAACCTAAACCTAAAACTAACCCAAACCCTAAACCTAACCCTAACCCTAACCCTAACCCTAACCCAAACCCTAACCATAACCCTAACCCTAACCGAAACATTAACCCTAAACCTAACCCTAACCCAAACCCTAACCCTAAACCTAACCCTAAACCAAACCCTAACCCTAACCCTAACCCTAACCCAAACCCAAACCATAACCCTAACACTAATATTAACCCTAACCCTAACCCTAACCCAAACGCTAACCGTAACCCTAACGCTAACCCTAACACTAACCCTAACCCAAATATTAACCCTAAACCTAACCCTAACCCAAACCCTAACCAAAACCTAACCCTAAACCAAAACCTAACCCTAACCCTAACCCTAACGAAACCATAACCGTAATCCTAACCCTAACCCTTACAATAACTCTAACACAATATTAACCCTAAACCTAACCGTAACACAAACCCTAAACCTAAACCTAACCCTAAACCAAACCCTAACCCTAAACCTAACCCTAACACAAAACCTAACCCTAACCCTAACCCTAACCTAAACCCAAATCCTAACCCTAACCCTAACCCTAACCCATACCCTAACCGTAACCCTAACCCTAACCCTAACCCTAATCCTAAACCTAACCCTAACCCAAACACTAACCCTAACCCTAACCCAAACCCTAAACCAAACATTAACCCTAAACCTAACCCTAACCCAAACCCTAACCCTAAACATAAACCTAACTCAAACCCTAACCCTATCCCAAACCCAAACACTAACCCTAAGCCTAATCCTAACCCTAAACCAAACACTAACCCTAACGGAACCCATAAACATAACCCTATCCCTAAACACAACCCAACCCAAAACTTAACCCTAAACCTGACCCTAACCCTAACCCTAACCCTAACCCTAATCCTAACGCAACCAAACCCTAACACTAACCCTAACCCTAACCCAAACCCAAACCCTAACCCTAACACAAAATCTAACCCTAAACCAAACCCTAACCCTATCCGTAACCCTAACCATAAACCTAAACGTAACCCTAACACAAAAGCAAACCCTACCCCTAACCCTAACCCTAACCCTAACACTAACTCTAAACCTAACACTAACCCTAACCCTAACCCAAATCCTAACCCTAAACCTAACAATAACCCTAACCCAAACCCTAACCCTAACCCTAACCCTAACCCTAACCCTAACCCAAACATTAACCCTAAACCTAACCCTAACCCAAACCCTAAACCTAAACCTAACCCTAGCCCAAACCCTAACCCTAAACCTAAACCTAACACAATCCCTAACCCTAACCCAAACCCAAACCCTAATCCAAACACTAACACTAACCCTAACCCTAACCCTCACCAAAACCCAAACGCAATCCTTACCCTAACCCTAACCCTAACCCAGACCCTAACCCTAAACCTAACTCTAACCCCAACCCTAACCCTAACCCTAATCCTAACGC
>JAJHUQ010000037.1:4822500-4827500 GCA_035773235.1 Eospalax fontanierii | reverse complement strand
ACCCAAACCCTAACCCTAACTCTAACATTAACCCTAACCCTAACCCTAACCCAAACTCTAACCGTAACCCTAACCCTAACCCTATCCCTAACCCTAACACTAACCCTAACCCAAATATTAACCCTAAACCTAACCCTAACCCAAACCCTAACCAAAACCTAACCCTAAACCAAAACCTAACCTAACCCTAATCCTAACCAAACCATAACCGTAACCCTACACCTAACCCTTACAATAACTCTAACACAAATATTAACCCTAAACCTAACCGTAACACAAACCCTAACCCTAAACCTAACCCTAAACCAAACCCTAATCCTAAACCTAACCCTAACACAAAACCTAACCCTAACCCTAACCCTAACCCTAACCTAAACCCAAATCCTAACCCTAACCCTAACCCTAACCCATACCCTACCCGTAACCCTAACCCTAACCCTAACCCTAAACCTAACCCACACACTAACCCTAACCCTAACCCTAACCCAAACATTAACCCTAAACCTAACCCTAACCCAAACCCTAACCCTAAACCTAACCCTAACCCAAACCCTAACCCTATCCCAAACCCAAACACTAACCCTAAGCCTAATCCTAACCCTAAACCTAACCCTAACCCAAACCCTAACCAAAACCTAACCCTAAACCAAAACCTAACCCTAACCCTAACCCTAACCAAACCATAACCGTAACTATAACCCTAACCCTTACAATAACTCTAACACAAACATTAACCCTAAACCTAACCGTAACACAAACCCTAACCCTAAACCTAACCCTAAGAAAAAACCTAACCCTAACACTAACCCAAACCCTAACCTAAACCCAAATCCTAACCCTAACCCTAATCCTAACCCATAGCCTAAACGTAACCCTAACCCTAACCCTAAACCTAACCCTAACCCAAACCCTAAACCTAAACCTAACCCCAACACAAAACCTAACCCTAACCCTAACCCTAACCCGAACGCTAACCCTAACCCTAACCCAAACACTAAACCTAACCCTAACCCCAACCCTAACCCTAACCCTAACCCAAACATTAACCCTAAACCTAAACCTAACCCAAACCCTAACCCTAAACCTAACCCTAACCAAAACCCTAACCCTATCCCAAAACCACACACTAACCCTAAGTCTAATCCTAACCCTAAACCTAACCCTAACCCTAACGGAAACAATAAACATAACCCTATCCCTAAACACAACACAACCCAAACCTTAACCCAAAACCTGACCCTAACCCTAACCCTGAAACCGAACACTAAACCTGAACATAAACCTAACCCAAACCCTACCCCTAACCCTAACCCTAACCCTAACCCAAACCCTGACAATAACAGTAACCCTAACCTAAACCTTAACCCTAACCCTAACCCTAACCCAAACATTAACCCTAAACCTAACCCTAACCCGAACCCTAACCCTAAACCTAACCCTAAACCAAACCCTAACCCTAACCCTATCCCTAAACCTAACCGAAACCCAAAACCTAACCCTAACTCTAACATTAACCCTAACACTAACCCTAACCCAAATTCTAACCGTAACCCTAACCCTAACCCTATCCCTAACCCTAACACTAACCCTAACCCAAATATTAACCCTAAACCTAACCCTAACCCAAACCCTAACCAAAACCTAACCCTAAACCAAAACCTAACCCTAACCCTAACCCTAACCAAACCATAACCGTAACCCTAACCCTAACCCTTACAATAACTCTAACACAAATATTAACCCTAAACCTAATCGTAACACAAACCCTAACCCTAAACCTAACCCTAAACCAAACCCTAACCCTAAACCTAACCCTAACACAAAACCTAACCCTGACCCTAACCCTAACCCTAACCCTAACCTAAACCCAAATCCTATCCCTAACACTAACCCTAACCCATACCCTAACAGTAACCCTAACCCTAACCCTAACCCTAACCCTAACCCTAACCCACACACTAACCCTAACCCTAACCCTAACCCAAACATTAACCCTAAACCTGACCCTAACCCAAACCCTAACCCTAAACCTAACCCTAACCCAAACCCTAAACCTATCACAAACCCAAACACTAACCCTAAGCCTAATCCTAACCCTAAACCTAACTCTAACCCTAACGGAACCCATAAACATAACCCTATCCCTAAACAAAACCCAACCCAAAACTTAACCCTAAACCTGACCCTAACACTAAATCTAAAACCGAACACTAAACCTGAACCTAAACCTAACCCAAACCCTAACCCTAACCCTAACCCTAAACCTAACCCTAACCCAAACACTAACACTAACCATAACCATAACCCATACCCTAATCCCAGGGTAGCCTTGAACTGATAATTCTCCTGCCTCACCCCCAAGAGTTGAGTTATACTTTTTTTAAGAACAAACTTTGGATTCAGCAACAATGAAAAAGGAAAATATTTTCCCTCATAGAGAATGATGCCCAAAGAAGTTTTCTGATTCAAATGTAGCTTATAGTATTTAAGAATCCAATATCAATAATATGGTAATTTCTAGAAAGAATGAGGTTGGTTATTTATGTAACCACGTGCAATCCTGGCAAGAGCTGCAGGACTGGGAAGCAACGTTGGAAATGCCTTGACCAGGGGAGGAGCACCTGCTCTGAAGCTGTGATAGACAGGCAGAGCTTTGCAAGTGAGTGCTGAGTGCTATTGGTCAGTCTCCTGTCATTGGTGTCTGATGTGGCAGGAATGCTGAAGGTCACAGAATCTTGGACTAAGATTCTGGAACTCCAAGAGGGAGTGACCTGGCAAAGCATTCTTTTGGGTGTTGCTAGGTGACAGAGCCCTCTCAGATGAGTTGGTGAAACACAGAGGTTTCTTGGTGGTAGGCTCAAGTGTTTAGGTGACCAGTTTGGAGAGATTTAGTTGACTTTAGGTCAAAGTTCTAGTGTTTGACAAAAAGAAGCAGCCAGGAGAAGATGGGAGGAGGAGGGGAGAAGGTGGTGTGTCCTGCTGGACCTGCCCAGGCCATGCACATATAGGACCTCTACTACAACGCCTACCTCTACTAACCCTAACCCTTACCCTAACCCTAACCCAAGCATTAACCTAAACCTAACCCTAACCCAAACCTTACGCCTAAACCTAACCCTAAACCAAATCCTAACCCTAACCCAAACCCTAACCCAAACCTTAACCCTAAACCTAACCGTAACCATAACCCAAACCCTAACCCTAACCTAACAATAACCCTATACCTAACCCAAACCTAAGCCAAATATTAACCCTAAACCTAACCCTAACCCAAACTCTAAACCTAAACCTAAACCTAAAACTAACCCAAACCCTAAACCTAACCCTAACCCTAACCCTAACCCTAACCCAAACCCTAACCATAACCCTAACCCTAACCGAAACATTAACCCTAAACCTAACCCTAACCCAAACCCTAACCCTAAACCTAACCCTAAACCAAACCCTAACCCTAACCCTAACCCTAACCCAAACCCAAACCATAACCCTAACACTAATATTAACCCTAACCCTAACCCTAACCCAAACGCTAACCGTAACCCTAACCCTAACCCTAACACTAACCCTAACCCAAATATTAACCCTAAACCTAACACTAACCCAAACCCTAACCAAAACCTAACCCTAAACCAAAACCTAACCCTAACCCTAACCCTAACCAAACCATAACCGTAATCCTAACCCTAACCCTTACAATAACTCTAACACAATATTAACCCTAAACCTAACCGTAACACAAACCCTAAACCTAAACCTAACCCTAAACCAAACCCTAACCCTAAACCTAACCCTAACACAAAACCTAACCCTAACCCTAACCCTAACCTAAACCCAAATCCTAACCCTAACCCTAACCCTAACCCATACCCTAACCGTAACCCTAACCCTAACCCTAACCCTAATCCTAAACCTAACCCTAACCCAAACACTAACCCTAACCCTAACCCAAACCCTAAACCAAACATTAACCCTAAACCTAACCCTAACCCAAACCCTAACCCTAAACATAAACCTAACTCAAACCCTAACCCTATCCCAAACCCAAACACAAACCCTAAGCCTAATCCTAACCCTAAACCAAACACTAACCCTAACGGAACCCATAAACATAACCCTATCCCTAAACACAACCCAACCCAAAACTTAACCCTAAACCTGACCCTAACCCTAACCCTAACCCTAACCCTAATCCTAACGCAACCAAACCCTAACACTAACCCTAACCCTAACCCTAACCCAAACCCAAACCCTAACCCTAACACAAAACCTAACCCTAAACCAAACCCTAACCCTATCCGTAACCCTAACCATAAACCTAAACGTAACCCTAACACAAAAGCAAACCCTACCCCTAACCCTAACCCTAACCCTAACACTAACTCTAAACCTAACACTAACCCTAACCCTAACCCAAATCCTAACCCTAAACCTAACAATAACCCTAACCCAAACCCTAACCCTAACCCTAACCCTAACCCTAACCCTAACCCAAACATTAACCCTAAACCTAACCCTAACCCAAACCCTAAACCTAAACCTAACCCTAGCCCAAACCCTAACCCTAAACCTAACCCTAACACAATCCCTAACCCTAACCCAAACCCAAACCCTAATCCAAACACTAACACTAACCCTAACCCTAACCCTCACCAAAACCCAAACGCAATCCTTACCCTAACCCTAACCCTAACCCAGACCCTAACCCTAAACCTAACTCTAACCCCAACCCTAACCCTAACCCTAATCCTAACGCAAACCAAACCCTAACACTAACCCTAACCCTAACCCTAACCCTAACCGAAACCCTAACCATAACCAGAATACAAACCATAACTCTATCCCTTAACCTAACCCTAAACCTAAACCTAACCCTAAACCAAACAAACACCCTAACCCTAACCCTAATCCAAACGCTAACCCTAAACCTAACCCTAACCCTAACACTAATCCTAACCCTATCCCTAACCCAAATCCTAACCTTATCGCAAACACTCACCCTA
>JAJHUQ010000037.1:4782500-4805000 GCA_035773235.1 Eospalax fontanierii | reverse complement strand
CCCTAACCCCAACCATAATCCTAAACCAAACTCAAACACTAACCCTAATTCTCACCCTAACCCTAATCGAAAACTTAACACTAACCCTACCCCAAACCATAAATCTATCCCAAAACCTAACCTTAAAACTAAACCAAACCCAAACTTTAACCCTGACACTAATCCTAACCCTAAACCTAACCCTAACCCTAACCCAAACCCAAACCCTAACCCTAACACAAAACCTAACCCCAAACCAAACCCTAACCCTATCCCTAACCCTAACCATAAACCTAAACGTAACCCTAACACAAACGCAAAACCTACCCCTAACCCTACCCCTAACCCTAAACCTAACCCTAACTCTAAACCTAACACTAACCCTAACCCTAACCCAAACCCTAACCCTAAACCTAACTCTAACCCTAACCCAAACCCTAACCCTAACCCTAACCCTAACCCTAACCCTAACCCAAACATTAACCCTAAACCTAACCCTAACCCAAACTCTAACCCTAAACCTAACCCTAGCCCAAACCCTAAACCTAAACCTAACCCTAACACAAACCCTAACCCTAAACCAAACCCAAACCCTAATCCAAACACTAACTCTAACCCTAAACCTAGCCCTCACCAAAACCCAAACGCAATCCTCACCCTAACCCTAACCCTAACCAAAACCCTAACCCTAACCCTAATTCTAAACCAAACCCTAACCCTAATCCTAAACCAAACCCTAACCCAAACCATAACCCTAACCCTAAATGTAACCCTAACCCTAAACCTAACCCTAACCCAAACACTATCACTAACCATAACCATAACCCATACTCTAATCCCAGGGTAGCCTTGAACTGATAATCCTCCTGCCTCACACCCAAGAGTTGAGTTATACTTTTTTTAAGAACAAACTTTGGATTCAGCAACAATGAAAAAGGAAAATATTTTCCCTCATAGAGAATGATGCCCAAAGAAGTTTTCTGATTCAAATGTAGCTTATAGTATTTAAGAATCCAATATCAAATATATGGTAATTTCTAGAAAGAATGAGGTTGGTTATTTATGTAACCACGTGCAATCCTGGCAAGAGCTGCAGGACTGGGAAGCAACGTTGGAAATGCCTTGACCAGGGGAGGAGCACCTGCTCTGAACCTGTGATAGGCAGGCAGAGCTTTGCAAGTGAGTGCTGAGTGCTATTGGTCAGTCTCCTGTCATTGGTGTCTGATGTGGGCAGGAATGCTGAAGGTCACAGAATCTTGGACTAAGATTCTGGAACTCCAAGAGGGAGTGACCTGGCAAAGCATTCTTTTGGGTGTTGCTAGGTGACAGAGCCCTCTCAGATGAGTTGCTGAAACACAGAGGTTTCTTGGTAGTAGGCTCAAGTGTTTGGGTGACCAGTTTGGAGAGATTTAGTTGACTTTAGGTCAAAGTTCTAGTGTTTGACAAAAAGAAGCAGCCAGGAGAAGATGGGAGGAGGAGGGGAGAAGGTGGTGTGTCCTGCTGGACCTGCCCAGGCCGTGCACATATAGGACCTCTACTACAACGCCTACCTCTACTAACCCTAACCCTGACCCTAACCCTAACCCAAGCATTAACCTAAACCTAAGCCTAACCCAAACCTTACGCCTAAACCTAACCCTAAACCAAATCCTAACCCTAACCCAAACCCTAACCCAAACCCTAACCCTAAACCTAACCGTAACCATAACCCAAACCCTAACCCTAACCTAACAATAACCCTATACCTAACCCAAACCTAAGCCAAATATTAACCCTAAACCTAACCCTAACCCAAACTCTAAACCTAAACCTAAACCTAAACCTAACCCAAACCCTAAACCTAACCCTAACCCTAACCCTAACCCTAACCCAAACCCTAACCATAACCCTAACCCTAACAGAAACATTAACCCTAAACCTAACCCTAACCCAAACCCTAACCCTAAACCTAACCCTAAACCAAACCCTAACCCTAACCCTAAACCTAACCCTAACCCAAACCCAAACCATAACCCTAACACTAATATTAACCCTAACCCTAACCCTAACCCAAACTCTAACCGTAACCCTAACCCTAACCCTAACTCTAACCCTAACCCAAATATTAACCCTAAACCTAACCCTAACCCAAACCCTAACCAAAACCTAACCCTAAACCAAAACCTAACCCTAACCCTAACCCTAACGAAACCATAACCGTAATCCTAACACTAACCCTTAGAATAACTCTAACACAATATTAACCCTAAACCTAACCGTAACACAAACCCTAAACCTAAACCTAACCCTAAACCAAACCCTAACCCTAAACCTAACCCTAACACAAAACCTAACCCTAACCCTAACCCTAACCTAAACCCAATCCTAACCCTAACCCTAAACCTAACCCTAACCCATACCCTAACCGTAACCCTAACCCTAACCCTAACCCTAATCCTAAACCTAACCCTAACCCAAACACTAACCCTAACCCTAACCCAAACCCTAACCCAAACATTAACACTAAACCTAACCCTAACCCAAACCCTAACCCCAAATATAAACCTAACTCAAACCCTAACCCTATCCCAAACCCAAACACTAACCCTAAGCCTAATCCTAACCCTAAACCAAACACTAACCCTAACGGAACCCATAAACATAACCCTATCCCTAAACACAACCCAACCAAAAACTTAAACCTAAACCTGACCCTAACCCTAACCCTAACCCTAACCCTAATCCTAACGCAACCAAACCCTAACACTAACCCTAACCCTAACCCTAACCCAAACCCAAACCCTAACCCTAACACAAAACCTAACCCTAAACCAAACCCTAACCCTATCCGTAACCCTAACCATAAACCTAAACGTAACCCTAACACAAAAGCAAACCCTACCCCTAACCCTAACCCTAACCCTAACCCTAACTCTAAACCTAACACTAACCCTAACCCTAACCCAAATCCTAACCCTAAACCTAACTCTAACACTAACCCAAACCCTAACCCTAACCCTAACCCTAACCCTAACCCTAACCCTAACCCAAACATTAACCCTAAACCTAACCCGAACCCAAACCTTAACCCTAAACCTAACCCTAGCCCAAACCCTAACCCCAAACCTAACCCTAACACAATCCCTAACCCTAACCCAAACCCAAACCCTAATCCAAACACTAACACTAACCCTAACCCTAACCCTCACCCAAACCCAAACGCAATCCTTACCCTAACCCTAACCCTAACCCAAACCCTAACCCTAACCCTAACTCTAACCCCAACCCTAACCCTAACCCTAATCCTAACGCAAACCAAACCCTAAAACTAACCCTAACCCTAACCCTAACCCTAACCCTAACCGAAACCCTAACCATAACCAGAATACAAACCATAACTCTATCCCTTAACCTAACCCTAACCCTAAACCTAACCCTAAACCAAACGCACACCCTAACCCTAACCCTAATCCAAACGCTAACCCTAAACCTAACCCTAACCCTAACACTAATCCTAACCCTATCCCTAACCCAAATCCTAACCTTATCGCAAACACTCACCCTAAACCTAACCTAAACCCTAACCCCAACCCTAACACTAACCCTAACCCAAACCCAAACCCTAATCCTAACACTAACCCTAACCCTAACCCTAACACTCACCCTAACCCAAATGGAAACCCTAAACCTAACCCTAACCCTAACTCAAACCCTAACCCTAACCATAACTCTAATACAAAACCTAACCCTAACAATAATCCTAACCCCAACCCTAACCCAAACCATAACCCTAATCCTAATCGTAACCCTAAAACTAAACCTAACCTTAACCCAAACACTAACCCTAACCCTAACCCAAAACCTAACCCTAACCCAAACCCTAACCCAAACCCTAACCCTAACCTAACATTAACCCTATACCTAACCCAAACGTAAGCCAAACATTAACCCTAAACCTAACCCTATCCCAAACTCTAAACCTAAACCTAACCCTAACCCAAACCCTAAACCTAACCCTAACCCTAACCCTAACCCTAACCCTAACCCAAACCCTAACCCTAACCCTAACCCTAACCCAAACATTAACCCTAAACCTAACCCTAACCCGAACCCTAACCCTAAACCTAACCCTAAACCAAACCCTAAACCTAACCCTAACCCTAAACCTAACCGAAACCCAAACCCTAACCCTAACTCTAACATTAACCCTAACCCTAACCCTAACCCAAACTCTAACCGTAACCCTAACCCTAACCCTATCCCTAACCCTAACACTAACCCTAACCCAAATATTAACCCTAAACCTAACCCTAACCCAAACCCTAACCAAAACCTAACCCTAAACCAAAACCTAACCCTAACCCTAACCCTAACCAAACCATAACGGTAACCCTAAACCTAACCCTTACAATAACTCTAACACAAATATTAACCCTAAACCTAACCGTAACACAAACCCTAACCCTAAACCTAACTCTAAACCAAACCCTAACCCTAAACCTAACCCTAACACAAAACCTAACCCTAACCCTAACCCTAACCCTAACCTAAACCCAACTCCTAACCCTAACACTAACCCTAACCCATACCCTAACAGTAACCCTAACCCTAACCCTAACCCTAACCCTAACCCTAACCCACACACTAACCCCAACCCTAACCCTAACCCAAACATTAACCCTAAACCTAACCCTAACCCAAACCCTAACCCTAAACCTAACCCTAACCCAAACCCTAACCCTATCCCAAACCCAAACACTAACCCTAAGCCTAATCCTAACCCTAAACCTAACTCTAACCCTAACGGAACCCATAAACATAACCCTATCCCTAAACACAACCCAACCCAAAACTTAACCCTAAACCTGACCCTAACCCTAAACCTAAAACCGAACACTAAACCTGAACATAAACCTAACCCAAACCCTAACCCTTACCCTAACCCTAACCCTAACCCTAACCCAAACCCTGACACTAACAGTAACCCTAACCTAAACCCTAACCCTAACCCTAACCCAAACCCTATCTCTAACCCTAACCCTAACCCAAACCCAAACCCTAACCTAACCCTAACTCTAACAATAACCCAAACCCTAACCCTAACGCTAACGCAATCCCTAACCCTAACCCTAACCCACACCCCAAAACAAACCCAAAACCTAACCGTATTCTTCACCCAAACCATGAACCTAATCGTAACCCTAACCCTAAACCAAACCCTGACCATAACGCTAACGCTAACCCTAACCCTAAGACAAACCCTAACCCTAACCCTAACCCTAACCCTAACCCTAACACTAACCCTAACCCAAACCCAAACCCTAACCCTAACACAAAAGCTAACCCTAAACCAAACCCTAACCCTATCAGTAACCCTATCCATAAACCTAAACGTAACCCTAACACACAAGCAAACCCTCCCCCTAACCCTAACCATAACCCTAACCCTAACTCTAAACCTAACACTAACCCTAACCCTAACCCAAACCCTAACGCTAAACCTAACTCTAACCCTAACCCAAACCCTAACCCTAACCCTAACCCTAACCCTAACCCAAACATTAACCCTAAACCTAACCCTAACCCTAACCCAAACCCTAACCCTAAACCTAACCCTAGCCCAAACCCTAACCCTAAACCTAAACCTAACACAATCCCTAACCCTAACCCAAACCCAAACCCTAATCCAAACACTAACACTAACCCTAACCCTAACCCTCACCAAAACCCAAACGCAATCCTTACCCTAACCTTAAACCTAACCCAAACCCTAACCCTAAACCTAACTCTAACCCCAACCCTAACCCTAACCCTAACCCTAACCCTCACCGAAACCCTAACCATAACCAGAATACAAACCATAACTCTATTCCTTAACCTAACCCTAACCCTAAACCTAACCCTAAACCAAACACACACCCTAATCCTAACCCTAATCCAAACGCTAACCCTAACCCTAACCCTAACCCTAACACTAATCCTAACCCTATCCCTAACCCAAATCCTAACCTTATCGCAAACACTCACCCTAAACCTAATCTAAACCCTAACACTAACCCTCACCCAAACCCAAACCCTAATCCTAACACTAACCCTAACCCTAACCCTAAAACTCACCCTAACCCAAATGGAAACCCTAAACCTAACCCTAACCCTAACTCAAACCCTAACCCTAACCATAACTCTAATACAAAACCTAACCCTAACCCTAATCGTAACACCAACCCTAACCCAAACCATAACCCTAATCCTAATCATAACCCTAAAACTAAACCTAACCCTAACCCAAACACTGACCCTAACCCTAATCCAAACCCTAACCCTAACCCAAACCCTAACCCAAACCCTAACCCTAACCTAACATTAACCCTATACCTAACCCAAACGTAAGCCAAACATTAACCCTAAACCTAACCCTATCGCAAACTCTAAACCTAAACCTAACCCTAACCCAAACCCTAAACCTAACCCTAACCCTAACCCTAACCCTAACCCTAACCCTATCCCAAACCCTAACCCTAACCCTAACCCTAACCCAAACATTAACCTTAAACCTAACCCTAACCCGAACTCTAACCCTAAACCTAACCCTAAACCAAACCCTAACCCTAACCCTAACCCTAAACCTAACCGAAACCCAAACCCTAACCCTAACTCTAACATTAACCCTAACCCTAACCCTAACCCAAACTCTAACCGTAACCCTAACCCTAACCCTATCCCTAACCCTAACACTAACCCTAACCCAAATATTAACCCTAAACCTAACCCTAACCCAAACCCTAACCAAAACCTAACCCTAAACCAAAACCTAACCCTAACCCTAATCCTAACCAAACCATAACCGTAACCCTACACCTAACCCTTACAATAACTCTAACACAAATATTAACCCTAAACCTAACCGTAACACAAACCCTAACCCTAAACCTAACCCTAAACCAAACCCTAACCCTAAACCTAACCCTAACACAAAACCTAACCCTAACCCTAACCCTAACCCTAACCTAAACCCAAATCCTAACCCTAACCCTAACCCTAACCCATACCCTAACCGTAACCCTAACCCTAACCCTAACCCTAACCCTAACCCACACACTAACCCTAACCCTAACCCTAACCCAAACATTAACCCTAAACCTAACCCTAACCCAAACCCTAACCCTAAACCTAACCCTAACCCAAACCCTAACCCTATCCCAAACCCAAACACTAACCCTAAGCCTAATCCTAACCCTAAACCTAACCCTAACCCAAACCCTAACCAAAACCTAACCCTAAACCAAAACCTAACCCTAACCCTAACCCTAACCAAACCATAACCGTAACTATAACCCTAACCCTTACAATAACTCTAACACAAATATTAACCCTAAACCTAACCGTAAAACAAACCCTAACCCTAAACCTAACCCTAACAAAAAACCTAACCCTAACACTTACCCTAACCCTAACGTAAACCCAAATCCTAACCATACCCCTAATCCCAACCCATAGCCTAACCGTAACCCTAACCCTAACCCTAAACCTAACCCTAACCCAAACCCTAAACCTAAACCTAACCCTAACCCTAACCCTAACCCGAACGCTAACCCTAACCCTAACCCAAACATTAAACCTAACCCTAACCCCAACCCTAACCCTAACCCTAACCCAAACATTAACCCTAAACCTAAACCTAACCCAAACCCTAACCCTAAACCTAACCCTAACCAAAACCCTAACCATATGCCAAAAGCAACCAATAACCCTAACTCTAATCCTCACCCTAAACCTAACCCTAACCCTAACGGAAACAATAAACATAAGCCTATCCCTAAACACAACACAACCCAAACCTTAATCCTAAACGTGACCCTAACCCTAACCCTAAAACCGAACACTAAACCTGAAAATAAACCTAACCCAAACCCTACCCCTAACCCTAACCCTAACCCTAACCCAAACCCTGACAATAACAGTAACCCTAACCTAAACCTTAACCCTAACCCTAACCCAAACCCTAAATCTAACCCTAACCCTAACCCAAACCCAAACCCTAACCTAACCCTAACGCAAACAATAACCCAAACCCTAACCCTAACGCTAACTCAAACCCTAACCCTAACCCACACCCCAACCCAAACCCAAAACCTTACCGTAACCTTCACCCAAACCATGAACCTAATCGTAACCCTTACCCAAACCCTGACCATAACCCTAACCCTAACCCTAATCTTAACACAAACCCTAACCCTAACCCTAACCCTAACCCTAACCCAAACCCTAACACTAACCCTAACCCTAACCCAAACCCTAACTCTAACCCTAACCCTAACCCAAACCCTAACACTAACCCTAAACCTAACCCAAACCCTAACTCTAACCCTAACCCTAACCCAAACCCAAACCCTAACCCTAAACCTAACCCTAACCCAAATCCTAACCCTAACACTAACCCGAACCCAAACCCTATCCCTAACCCTAACACTAACCCTAACCCTAATCCTAACGCAAACCAAACCCTAACACTAACCCTAACCCTAACCCTAACCCTAACCCTAACCCAAACCCAAACCCCAACCCCAAACCTAACCCTTACCGAAACCCTAACCATAACCAGAACACAAACCATAACTCTATCCCTAAACCTAACCCTAACCCTAAACCTAACCCTAAACCAAACGGACACGCTAACCCTAACCCTAATCCAAACGCTAATCCTAACCCTAACCCTAACCCTAACACTAATCCTAACCCTATCCCTAACCCAAATCCTAACCTTATCGCAAACACTCACCCTAAACCTAACCTAAACCCTAACCCTAACCCTAACACTAACCCTAACCCAAACCCAAACCCTAATCCTAACACTAACCTTAACCCTAACACTAACACTCACCCTAACCCAAACGAAAACCCTAAACCTAACCCTAACCCTAACTCAAACCCTAACCCTAACCCTAACTCTAATACAAACGCTAACCCTAACCCTAATCCTAACCCCAACCCTAACCAAAACCATAACCCTAATCCTAATCGTAACCCTAAAACTAAACCTAACCCTAACCCAAACACTAACCCTAACCCTAACCCTAAACCTAACCCTAACCCAAACCCTAACCCAAACCCTAACCCTAACCTAACATTAACCCTATACCTAACCCAAACGTAAGCCAAACATTAACCCTAAACCTAACCCTATCCCAAACTCTAAACCTAAACCTAACCCTAACCCAAACCCTAAATCTAACCCTAACCCTAACCCTAACCCTAACCCTAACCCAAACCCTAACCCTAACCCTAACCCTAACCCAAACATTAACCCTAAACCTAACCCTAACCAGAACCCTAACCCTACACCTAACCCTAAACCCAAACCTAAACCTAACCCTAACCCTAAACCTAACCGAAACCCAAACCCTGACCCTAACTCTAACATTAACCCTAACCCTAACCCTAACCCAAACTCTAACCGTAACCCTAACCCTAACCCTATCCCTAACCCTAACACTAACCCTAACCCAAATATTAACCCTAAACCTAACCCTAACCCAAACCCTAACCAAAACCTAACCCTAAACCAAAACCTAACCCTAACCCTAACCCTAACCAAACCATAACGGTAACCCTAAACCTAACCCTTACAATAACTCTAACACAACTATTAACCCTAAACCTAACCGTAACACAAACCCTAACCCTAAACCTAACCCTAAACCAAACCCTAACCCTAAACCTAACCCTAACACAAAACCTAACCCTAACCCTAACCCTAACCCTAACCTAAACCCAACTCCTAACCCTAACACTAACCCTAACCCACACCCTAACAGTAACCCTAACCCTAACCCTAACCCTAACCCTAACCCTAACCCTAACCCACACACTAACCCTAACCCTAACCCTAACCCAAACATTAACCCTAAACCTAACCCTAACCCAAACCCTAACCCTAAACCTAACCCTAACCCAAACCCTAACCCTATCCCAAACCCAAACACTAACCCTAAGACTAATCCTAACCCTAAACCTAACTCTAACCCTAACGGAACCCATAAACATAACCCTATCCCTAAACACAACCCAACCCAAAACTTAACCCTAAACCTGACCCTAACCCTAAACCTAAAACCGCACACTAAACCTGAACATAAACCTAACCCAAACCCTAACCCTTACCCTAACCCTAACCCTAACCCTAACCCAAACCCTGACACTAACAGTAACCCTAACCTAAACCCTAACCCTAACCCTAACCCAAACCCTATCTCTAACCCTAACCCTAACCCAAACCCAAACCCTAACCTAACCCTAACTCTAACAATAACCCAAACCCTAACCCTAACGCTAACGCAATCCCTAACCCTAACCCTAACCCACACCCCAAACCAAACCCAAAACCTAACCGTATTCTTCACCCAAACCATGAACCTAATCGTAACCCTAACCCTAACCCAAACCCTGACCATAACGCTAACGCTAACCCTAACCCTAAGACAAACCCTAACCCTAACCCTAACCCTAACCCTAACCCTAACCCTAACACTAACCCTAACCCAAACCCAAACCCTAACCCTAACACAAAACCTAACCCTAAACCAAACCCTAACCCTATCAGTAACCCTATCCATAAACCTAAACGTATCCCTAACACACAAGCAAACCCTACCCCTAACCCTAACCATAACCCTAACCCTAACTCTAAACCTAACCCTAACCCTAACCCTAACCCAAACCCTAACGCTAAACCTAACTCTAACCCTAACCCAAACCCTAACCCTAACCCTAACCCTAACCCTAACCCTAACCCTAACCCAAACATTAACCCTAAACCTAACCCTAACCCAAACCCTAACCCTAAACCTAACCCTAGCCCAAACCCTAACCCTAAACCTAACCCTAACACAATCCCTAACCCTAACCCAAACCCAAACCCTAATCCAAACACTAACACTAACCCTAACCCTAACCCTCACCAAAACCCAAACGCAATCCTTACCCTAACCTTAAACCTAACCCAAACCCTAACCCTAAACCTAACTCTAACCCCAACCCTAACCCTAACCCTAACCCTAACCCTCACCGAAACCCTAACCATAACCAGAATACAAACCATAACTCTATTCCTTAACCTAACCCTAACCCTAAACCTAACCCTAAACCAAACACACACCCTAATCCTAACCCTAATCCAAACGCTAACCCTAACCCTAACCCTAACCCTAACACTAATCCTAACCCTATCCCTAACCCAAATCCTAACCTTATCGCAAACACTCACCCTAAACCTAATCTAAACCCTAACCCTAACCCTAACACTAACCCTCACCCAAACCCAAACCCTAATCCTAACACTAACCCTAACCCTAACCCTAAAACTCACCCTAACCCAAATGGAAACCCTAAACCTAACCCTAACCCTAACTCAAACCCTAACCCTAACCATAACTCTAATACAAACCCTAACCCTAACCCTAATCCTAACACCAACCCTAACCCAAACCATAACCCTAATCCTAATCATAACCCTAAAACTAAACCTAACCCTAACCCAAACACTGACCCTAACCCTAATCCAAACCCTAACCCTAACCCAAACCCTAACCCAAACCCTAACCCTAACCTAACATTAACCCTATACCTAACCCAAACGTAAGCCAAACATTAACCCTAAACCTAACCCTATCCCAAACTCTAAACCTAAACCTAACCCTAACCCAAACCCTAAAACTAACCTAACCCTAACCCTAACCCTAACCCTATCCCAAACCCTAACCCTAACCCTAACCCTAACCCAAACATTAACCTTAAACCTAACCCTAACCCGAACCCTAACCCTAAACCTAACCCTAAACCAAACCCTAACCCTAACCCTAACCCTAAACCTAACCGAAACCCAAACCCTAACCCTAACTCTAACATTAACCCTAACCCTAACCCTATCCCAAACTCTAACCGTAACCCTAACCCTAACCCTATCCCTAACCCTAACACTAACCCTAACCCAAATATTAACCCTAAACCTAACCCTAACCCAAACCCTAACCAAAACCTAACCCTAAACCAAAACCTAACCCTAACCCTAAACCTAACCCTAAACCAAACCCTAACCCTAAACCTAACCCTAACACAAAACCTAACCCTAACCCTAACCCTAACCCTAACCTAAACCCAAATCCTAACCCTAACCCTAACCCTAACCCATACCCTAACCGTAACCCTAACCCTAACCCTAACCCTAACCCTAACCCACACACTAACCCTAACCCTAACCCTAACCCAAACATTAACCCTAAACCTAACCCTAACCCAAACCCTAACCCTAAACCTAACCCTAACCCAAACCCTAACCCTATCCCAAACCCAAACACTAACCCTAAGCCTAATCCTAACCCTAAACCTAACCCTAACCCAAACCCTAACCAAAACCTAACCCTAAACCAAAACCTAACCCTAACCCTAACCCTAACCAAACCATAACCGTAACTATAACCCTAACCCTTACAATAACTCTAACACAAATATTAACCCTAAACCTAACCGTAAAACAAACCCTAACCCTAAACCTAACCCTAACAAAAAACCTAACCCTAACACTAACCCTAACCCTAACGTAAACCCAAATCCTAACCGTAACCCTAATCCTAACCCATAGCCTAACCGTAACCCTAACCCTAACCCTAAACCTAACCCTAACCCAAACCCTAAACCTAAACCTAACCCTAACCCTAACCCTAACCCGAACGCTAACCCTAACCCTAACCCAAACACTAAACGTTACCCTAACCCCAACCCTAACCCTTTCCCTCACCCAAACATTTACCCTTAACCTAAACCTTACCCAATCCCTAACCCTAAACCGAACCCTAACCAAAACCCTAACCATATCCCAAAACCAAACACTAACCCTAAGTCTAATCCTAACCCTAAACCTAACCCTAACCCTAACGGAAACAATAAACATAACCCTATCCCTAAACACAACACAACCCAAACCTTAACCCTAAACCTGACCCTAACCCTAACCCTAAAACCGAACACTAAACCTGAACATAAACCTAACCCAAACCCTAACCCTAAACCTAACCCTAACCCAAACCCTGACACTAACAGTAACCCTAACCTAAACCTTAACCCTAACCCTAACCCAAACCCTAACCCTAACCCTAACCCTAACCCTAACCCTAACCCTATCCCAAACCCTAACCCTAACCCTAACCCTAACCCAAACATTAACCTTAAACCTAACCCTAACCCGAACTCTAACCCTAAACCTAACCCTAAACCAAACCCTAACCCTAACCCTAACCCTAAACCTAACCGAAACCCAAACCCTAACCCTAACTCTAACATTAACCCTAACCCTAACCCTAACCCAAACTCTAACCGTAACCCTAACCCTAACCCTATCCCTAACCCTAACACTAACCCTAACCCAAATATTAACCCTAAACCTAACCCTAACCCAAACCCTAACCAAAACCTAACCCTAAACCAAAACCTAACCCTAACCCTAATCCTAACCAAACCATAACCGTAACCCTACACCTAACCCTTACAATAACTCTAACACAAATATTAACCCTAAACCTAACCGTAACACAAACCCTAACCCTAAACCTAACCCTAAACCAACCCTAACCCTAAACCTAACCCTAACACAAAACCTAACCCTAACCCTAACCCTAACCCTAACCTAAACCCAAATCCTAACCCTAACCCTTACCCTAACCCATACCCTAACCGTAACCCTAACCCTAACCCTAACCCTAACCCTAACCCACACACTAACCCTAACCCTAACCCTAACCCAAACATTAACCCTAAACCTAACCCTAACCCAAACCCTAACCCTAAACCTAACCCTAACCCAAACCCTAACCCTATCCCAAACCCAAACACTAACCCTAAGCCTAATCCTAACCCAAAACCTAACCCTAACCCAAACCCTAACCAAAACCTAACCCTAAACCAAAACCTAACCCTAACCCTAACCCTAACCAAACCATAACCGTAACTATAACCCTATCCCTTACAATAACTCTAACACAAATATTTACCCTAAACCTAACCGTAAAACAAACCATAACCCTAAACCTAACCCTAACAAAAAACCTAACCCTAACGTAAACCCAAATCCTAACCGTAACCCTAATCCTAACCCATAGCCTAATCCGTAACCCTAACCCTAAACCTAAACCTAACCCTAACCCAAACCCTAAACCTAAACCTAACCCTAACCCTAACCCTAACCCGAACGCTAACCCTAACCCTAACCCAAACATTAAACCTAACCCTAACCCCAACCCTAACCCTAACCCTAACCCAAATATTAACCCTAAACCTAAACCTAACCCAAACCCTAACCCTAAACCTAACCCTAACCAAAACCCTAACCATATTACAAAACCAAACACTAACCCTAAGTCTAATCCTAACCCTAAACCTAACCCTAACCCTAACGGAAACAATAAACATAACCCTATCCCTAAACACAACACAACCCAAACCTTAACCCTAAACCTGACCCTAACCCTAACCCTAAAACCGAACACTAAACCTGAACATAAACCTAACCCAAACCCTACCCCTAACCCTAACCCTAACCCTAACCCAAACCCTGACAATAACAGTAACCCTAACCTAAACCTTAACCCTAACCCTACCCCAAACCCTAAATCTAACCCTAACCCTAACACAAACCCAAACCCTAACCTAACCCTAACGCAAACAATAACCCAAACCCTAACCCTAACGCTAACTCAAACCCTAACCCTAACCCACACCCCAACCCAAACCCAAAACCTTACCGTAACCTTCACCCAAACCATGAACCTAATCGTAACCCTTACCCAAACCCTGACCATAACCCTAACCCTAACCCTAATCTTAACACAAACCCTAACCCTAACCCTAACCCTAACCCTAACCCAAACCCTAACACTAACCCTAACCCTAACCCAAACCCTAACTCTAAACCTAACCCTAACCCAAACCCTAACACTAACCCTAAACCTAACCCAAACCCTAACTCTAACCCTAACCCTAACCCAAACCCAAACCCTAACCCTAAACCTAACCCTAACCCAAACCCTAACCCTAACACTAACCGTAACCCAAACCCTATCCCTAACCCTAACACTAACCCTAACCCTAATCCTAACGCAAACCAAACCCTAACACTAACCCTAACCCTAACCCTAACCCTAACCCAAACCCAAACCCTAACCCTAAACCTAACCCTTACCGAAACCCTAACCATAACCAGAACACAAACCATAACTCTATCCCTAAACCTAACCCTAACCCTAAACCTAACCCTAAACCAAACGGACACGCTAACCCTAACCCTAATCCAAACGCTAATCCTAACCCTAACCCTAACCCTAACACTAATCCTAACCTTATCCCTAACCCAAATCCTAACCTTATCGCAAACACTCACCCTAAACCTAACCTAAACCCTAACCCTAACCCTAACACTAACCCTAACCCAAACCCAAACCCTAATCCTAACACTAACCTTAACCCTAACACTAACACTCACCCTAACCCAAACGAAAACCCTAAACCTAACCCTAACCCTAACTCAAACCCTAACCCTAACCCTAACTCTAATACAAACGCTAACCCTAACCCTAATCCTAACCCCAACCCTAACCAAAACCATAACCCTAATCCTAATCGTAACCCTAAAACTAAACCTAACCCTAACCCAAACACTAACCCTAACCCTAACCCTAAACCTAACCCTAACCCAAACCCTAACCCCAACCCTAACCCTAACCCTAACCCTAACCCTCACCGAAACCCTAACCATAACCAGAATACAAACCATAACTCTATTCCTTAACCTAACCCTAACCCTAAACCTAACCCTAAACCAAACACACACCCTAATCCTAACCCTAATCCAAACGCTAACCCTAACCCTAACCCTAACCCTAACACTAATCCTAACCCTATCCCTAACCCAAATCCTAACCTTATCGCAAACACTCACCCTAAACCTAATCTAAACCCTAACCCTAACCCTAACACTAACCCTCACCCAAACCCAAACCCTAATCCTAACACTAACCCTAACCCTAACCCTAAAACTCACCCTAACCCAAATGGAAACCCTAAACCTAACCCTAACCCTAACTCAAACCCTAACCCTAACCATAACTCTAATACAAACCCTAACCCTAACCCTAATCCTAACACCAACCCTAACCCAAACCATAACCCTAATCCTAATCATAACCCTAAAACTAAACCTAACCCTAACCCAAACACTGACCCTAACCCTAATCCAAACCCTAACCCTAACCCAAACCCTAACCCAAACCCTAACCCTAACCTAACATTAACCCTATACCTAACCCAAACGTAAGCCAAACATTAACCCTAAACCTAACCCTATCCCAAACTCTAAACCTAAACCTAACCCTAACCCAAACCCTAAAACTAACCTAACCCTAACCCTAACCCTAACCCTATCCCAAACCCTAACCCTAACCCTAACCCTAACCCAAACATTAACCTTAAACCTAACCCTAACCCGAACCCTAACCCTAAACCTAACTCTAAACCAAACCCTAACCCTAACCCTAACCCTAAACCTAACCGAAACCCAAACCCTAACCCTAACTCTAACATTAACCCTAACCCTAACCCTATCCCCAACTCTAACCGTAACCCTAACCCTAACCCTATCCCTAACCCTAACACTAACCCTAACCCAAATATTAACCCTAAACCTAACCCTAACCCAAACCCTAACCAAAACCTAACCCTAAACCAAAACCTAACCCTAACCCTAAACCTAACCCTAAACCAAACCCTAACCCTAAACCTAACCCTAACACAAAACCTAACCCTAACCCTAACCCTAACCCTAACCTAAACCCAAATCCTAACCCTAACCCTAACCCTAACCCATACCCTAACCGTAACCCTAACCCTAACCCTAACCCTAACCCTAACCCACACACTAACCCTAACCCTAACCCTAACCCAAACATTAACCCTAAACCTAACCCTAACCCAAACCCTAACCCTAAACCTAACCCTAACCCAAACCCTAACCCTATCCCAAACCCAAACACTAACCCTAAGCCTAATCCTAACCCTAAACCTAACCCTAACCCAAACCCTAACCAAAACCTAACCCTAAACCAAAACCTAACCCTAACCCTAACCCTAACCAAACCATAACCGTAACTATAACCCTATCCCTTACAATAACTCTAACACAAATATTAACCCTAAACCTAACCGTAAAACAAACCCTAACCCTAAACCTAACCCTAACAAAAAACCTAACCCTAACACTAACCCTAACCCTAACGTAAACCCAAATCCTAACCGTAACCCTAATCCTAACCCATAGCCTAACCGTAACCCTAACCCTAACCCTAAACCTAACCCTAACCCAAACCCTAAACCTAAACCTAACCCTAACCCTAACCCTAACCCGAACGCTAACCCTAACCCTAACCCAAACACTAAACGTAACCCTAACCCCAACCCTAACCCTAACCCTCACCCAAACATTAACCCTAAACCTAAACCTAACCCAAACCCTAACCCTAAACCTAACCCTAACCAAAACCCTAACCATATCCCACAACCAAACACTAACCCTAAGTCTAATCCTAACCCTAAACCTTACCCTAACCCTAACGGAAACAATAAACATAACCCTATCCCTAAACACAACACAACCCAAACCTTAACCCTAAACCTGACCCTAACCCTAACCCTAAAACCGAACACTAAACCTGAACATAAACCTAACCCAAACCCTAACCCTAAACCTAACCCTAACCCAAACCCTGACACTAACAGTAACCCTAACCTAAACCTTAACCCTAACCCTAACCCAAACCCTAACCCTAACCCTAACCCTAACCCTAACCCTAACCCTATCCCAAACCCTAACCCTAACCCTAACCCTAACCCAAACATTAACCTTAAACCTAACCCTAACCCGAACTCTAACCCTAAACCTAACCCTAAACCAAACCCTAACCCTAACCCTAACCCTAAACCTAACCGAAACCCAAACCCTAACCCTAACTCTAACATTAACCCTAACCCTAACCCTAACCCAAACTCTAACCGTAACCCTAACCCTAACCCTATCCCTAACCCTAACACTAACCCTAACCCAAATATTAACCCTAAACCTAACCCTAACCCAAACCCTAACCAAAACCTAACCCTAAACCAAAACCTAACCCTAACCCTAATCCTAACCAAACCATAACCGTAACCCTACACCTAACCCTTACAATAACTCTAACACAAATATTAACCCTAAACCTAACCGTAACACAAACCCTAACCCTAAACCTAACCCTAAACCAACCCTAACCCTAAACCTAACCCTAACACAAAACCTAACCCTAACCCTAACCCTAACCCTAACCTAAACCCAAATCCTAACCCTAACCCTTACCCTAACCCATACCCTAACCGTAACCCTAACCCTAACCCTAACCCTAACCCTAACCCACACACTAACCCTAACCCTAACCCTAACCCAAACATTAACCCTAAACCTAACCCTAACCCAAACCCTAACCCTAAACCTAACCCTAACCCAAACCCTAACCCTATCCCAAACCCAAACACTAACCCTAAGCCTAATCCTAACCCAAAACCTAACCCTAACCCAAACCCTAACCAAAACCTAACCCTAAACCAAAACCTAACCCTAACCCTAACCCTAACCAAACCATAACCGTAACTATAACCCTATCCCTTACAATAACTCTAACACAAATATTAACCCTAAACCTAACCGTAAAACAAACCATAACCCTAAACCTAACCCTAACAAAAAACCTAACCCTAACGTAAACCCAAATCCTAACCGTAACCCTAATCCTAACCCATAGCCTAATCCGTAACCCTAACCCTAAACCTAAACCTAACCCTAACCCAAACCCTAAACCTAAACCTAACCCTAACCCTAACCCTAACCCGAACGCTAACCCTAACCCTAACCCAAACATTAAACCTAACCCTAACCCCAACCCTAACCCTAACCCTAACCCAAATATTAACCCTAAACCTAAACCTAACCCAAACCCTAACCCTAAACCTAACCCTAACCAAAACCCTAACCATATTACAAAACCAAACACTAACCCTAAGTCTAATCCTAACCCTAAACCTAACCCTAACCCTAACGGAAACAATAAACATAACCCTATCCCTTAACACAACACAACCCAAACCTTATCCCCTAACCTGACCCTAACCCTAACCCTAAAACCGAACACTAAACCTGAACATAAACCTAACCCAAACCCTCCCCCTAACCCTAACCCTAACCCTAACCCAAACCCTGACAATAACAGTAACCCTAACCTAAACCTTAACCCTAACCCTAACCCAAACCCTAAATCTAACCCTAACCCTAACACAAACCCAAACCCTAACCTAACCCTAACGCAAACAATAACCCAAACCCTAACCCTAACGCTAACTCAAACCCTAACCCTAACCCACACCCCAACCCAAACCCAAAACCTTACCGTAACCTTCACCCAAACCATGAACCTAATCGTAACCCTTACCCAAACCCTGACCATAACCCTAACCCTAACCCTAATCTTAACACAAACCCTAACCCTAACCCTAACCCTAACCCTAACCCAAACCCTAACACTAACCCTAACCCTAACCCAAACCCTAACTCTAAACCTAACCCTAACCCAAACCCTAACACTAACCCTAAACCTAACCCAAACCCTAACTCTAACCCTAACCCTAACCCAAACCCAAACCCTAACCCTAAACCTAACCCTAACCCAAACCCTAACCCTAACACTAACCGTAACCCAAACCCTATCCCTAACCCTAACACTAACCCTAACCCTAATCCTAACGCAAACCAAACCCTAACACTAACCCTAACCCTAACCCTAACCCTAACCCAAACCCAAACCCTAACCCTAAACCTAACCCTTACCGAAACCCTAACCATAACCAGAACACAAACCATAACTCTATCCCTAAACCTAACCCTAACCCTAAACCTAACCCTAAACCAAACGGACACGCTAACCCTAACCCTAATCCAAACGCTAATCCTAACCCTAACCCTAACCCTAACACTAATCCTAACCTTATCCCTAACCCAAATCCTAACCTTATCGCAAACACTCACCCTAAACCTAACCTAAACCCTAACCCTAACCCTAACACTAACCCTAACCCAAACCCAAACCCTAATCCTAACACTAACCTTAACCCTAACACTAACACTCACCCTAACCCAAACGAAAACCCTAAACCTAACCCTAACCCTAACTCAAACCCTAACCCTAACCCTAACTCTAATACAAACGCTAACCCTAACCCTAATCCTAACCCCAACCCTAACCAAAACCATAACCCTAATCCTAATCGTAACCCTAAAACTAAACCTAACCCTAACCCAAACACTAACCCTAACCCTAACCCTAAACCTAACCCTAACCCAAACCCTAACCCAAACCCTAACCCTAACCCTAACCTAACATTAACCCTATACCTAACCCAAACGTAAGCCAAACATTAACCCTAAACCTAACCCTATCCCAAACTCTAAACCTAAACCTAACCCTAAACCAAACCCTAAACCTAACCCTAACCCTAACCCTAACCCTAACCCTAACCCAAACCCTAACCCTAACCCAAACATTAACCCTAAACCTAACCCTAACCCGAACCCTAACCCTAAACCTAACCCTAAACCAAACCCTAAACCTAGCCCTAACCCTAAACCTAACCGAAACCCAAACCCTAACCCTAACTCTAACATTAACCCTAACCCTAACCCTAACCCAAACTCTAACCGTAACCCTAACCCTAACCCTATCCCTAACCCTAACACTAACCCTAACCCAAATATTAACCCTAAACCTAACCCTAACCCAAACCCTAACCAAAACCTAACCCTAAACCAAAACCTAACCCTAACCCTAACCCTAACCAAACCATAACGGTAACCTTAAACCTAACCCTTACAATAACTCTAACACAAATATTAACCCTAAACCTAACCGTAACACAAACCCTAACCCTAAACCTAACCCTAAACCAAAACCTAACCCTAAACCTAACCCTAACACAAAACCTAACCCTAACCCTAACCCTAACCCTAACCTAAACCTAACTCCTAACCCTAACACTAACCCTAACCCACACCCTAACAGTAACCCTAACCCTAACCCTAATCCTAACCCTAACCCTAACCCTAACCCACACACTAACCCCAACCCTAACCCTAACCCAAACATTAACCCTAAACCTAACCCTAACCCAAACCCTAACCCTAAACCTAACCCTAACCCAAACCCTAACCCTATCCCAAACCCAAACACTAACCCTAAGACTAATCCTAACCCTAAACCTAACTCTAACCCTAACGGAACCCATAAACATAACCCTATCCCTAAACACAACCCAACCCAAAACTTAACCCTAAACCTGACCCTAACCCTAAACCTAAAACCGAACACTAAACCTGAACATAAACCTAACCCAAACCCTAACCCTTACCCTAACCCTAAACCTAAACCTAACCCAAACCCTGACACTAACAGTAACCGTAACCTAAACCTTAACCCTAACCCTAACCCAAACGATAACTCTAACCCTAACCCTAACCCAAACCCAAACCCTAACCTAACCCTAACTCTAACAATAACCCAAACCCTAACCCTAACGCTAACGCAATCCCTAACCCTAACCCTAACCCACACCCCAAACCAAACCCAAAACCTAACCGTATTCTTCACCCAAACCATGAACCTAATCGTAACCCTAACCCTAACCCAAACCCTGACCATAACGCTAACGCTAACCCTAACCCTAAGACAAACCCTAACCCTAACCCTAACCCTAACCCTAACCCTAACCCTAACACTAACCCTAACCCAAACCCAAACCCTAACCCTAACACAAAACCTAACCCTAAACCAAACCCTAACCCTATCAGTAACCCTATCCATAAACCTAAACGTAACCCTAACACACAAGCAAACCCTACCCCTAACCCTAACCATAACCCTAACCCTAACTCTAAACCTAACACTAACCCTAACCCTAACCCAAACCCTAACGCTAAACCTAACTCTAACCCTAACCCAAACCCTAACCCTAACCCTAACCCTAACCCAAACCCTAACACTAACCCTAACCCTAACCCAAACCCTAACACTAACCCTAAACCTAACCCAAACCCTAACTCTAACCCTAACCCTAACCCAAACCCAAACCCTAACCCTAATCCAAACCTAACCTAAACCCTAACCCTAACCCTAACACTAACCCTAACCCAAACCCAAACCCTAATCCTAACACCAACCTTAACCCTAACACTAACACTCACCCTAACCCAAACGAAAACCCTAAACCTAACCCTAACCCTAACTCAAACCCTAACCCTAACCCTAACTCTAATACAAACGCTAACCCTAACCCTAATCCTAACCCCAACCCTAACCAAAACCATAACCCTAATCCTAATCGTAACCCTAAAACTAAACCTAACCCTAACCCAAACACTAACCCTAA
>JAJHUQ010000037.1:4765000-4767500 GCA_035773235.1 Eospalax fontanierii | reverse complement strand
AAACCCTAACCCTAACCCTACCCTAACTCAAACCCTAACACTAACCCTAAACCTAACCCTAACCCTAATTCTAGCCCTAACCCTAACCCTAACCATAACCATAACCCATACCCTAATCCCAGGGTAGCCTTGAACTGATAATCCTCCTGCCTCACCCCCAAGAGTTGAGTTGTACTTTTTTAAGAGCAAAGATTGGATTCATCAACAATGAAAAAGGAAAATATTTTCCCTCATAGAAAACGATGTCCAAAGTAGTTTTCTGATTCAAATGTAGCTTATAGTACTTAAGAATCCAATATCAATAATATGGTAATTTCTAGAAAGGATGAGGTTGGTTATTTATGTAAACACGTGCAATCCTGGCAAGAGCTGCAGGACTGGGAAGCAACCTTATCATGACTTCACCAGTGGAGGAGCACCTGCTCTGAAGCTATGATAGACAGACAGAGCTTTACAAGTTTGTGCTGAGTGCTATTGGTCAGTCTCCTGTCATTGGTGTCTGATGTGGGCAGGAGTGCTGAGGTCACAGAATCTTGGACTAAGATTCTGGAACTCCAAGAGGCAGTGACCTGGCAAAGCATTGTTTAGGGTGTTGCTAGGTGACAAAGCCCTCTCAGATGAGTTGCTGAAACACATTGGTTTCTTGATGGTAGGCTCTAGTGTTTGGGTGACCAGTTTGGAGAGATTTAGTTGACTTTAGGTCAAAGTTCTAGTGTTTGACAAAAAGAAGCAGCCAGGAGACGAAGGGAGGAGGAGGGGAGAAGGTGGTGTGTCCTGCTGGACCTGCCCAGGCCCTGCACATATAGGACCTCGACTACAACGCCTACCTCTACTAACCCTGACCCTAATCCTAACCTTAACCCTAACCCTATCCCTAACCCTAACCTAACACTAACCCTATACCTAACCCTAACCCTAACCCAAACATTAACCCTAAACCTAACCCTAACCCAAAACATAACCCTAAACCAAAACCTAACCCTAACCCTAACCCTAACCCTAACCAAACCATAACCGTAACCCTAACCCTAACCCTTATAATAACTCTAACACAAATATTAACCCTAAACCTAACCGTAACACAAATCCTAACCCTAAACCTAACCCTAACCCAAACCCTAACTCTAAACCTAACCATAACCCTAACCCTAACCCTAACCCTAACCCAAACACAAAACCTAACCCTAACCCTAACCCTAACCCTAACCCTAACCCTAACCCTAACCCAAACACTAACACTAACCCTAACCCTAATCCTAACCCTAACCCTAACCCAAACCCAAACCCTAACCTAACCTAACCCTAACAATAACGCAAACCCTAACCCTAAGGCTAACTCAAACCCTAACCCTAACCTTTACCCACACCCCAACCCAAACCCAAAACCTTACCGTAACCTTCACCCAAACCATGAACCTAATCGTAACCCTAACCCTAACCCAAATCCTGAAAATAACCCTAACCCTAACCCTAACCCTAACACAAACCCTAACTCTAACCCTAACCCTAACCCTAAACCTAACCCTAACCCAAACCCTAACCCTATCCCAAAACCAAACACTAACCCTAAGTCTAATCCTAACCCTAAACCTAACCCTAACTCTAACGGAACCCATAAACATAACCCTATCCCTAAACACAACTCTACCCAAACCTTAACCCTAAACCTGACCCTAACCCTAACCCTAAAACCGAACACTAAACCTGAACATAAACCTAACCCAAACCCTAACCTAACCCTAACCCAAACCCTGACATTAACAGTAACCCTAACCTAAACCTTAACCCTAACCTAACCCAAACCCTAACTCTAACCCTAACTCTAACCCAAACCCAAACCCTAACCTAACCCAAACCCTAACAATAACCCAAACCCTAACCCTAACGCTAACTCAAACCCTAACCCTAACCCTAACCCACACCCCAACCCAAACCCAAAACCTTACCGTAACCTTCACCCAAACCATGAACCTAATCGTAACCCTAACCCTAACCCAAACCCTGACCATAACCCTAACCCTAACCCTAACCCTAACCCTAACCCAAACCCTAATCCTGACCCTAACGCTAACCCAAACCCTATCCCTAACCCTAACCCTAACCCTCAACCTAATCCTAATGCAAACCAAACCCTAACACTAACCCTAACCCTAACCCTAACCCAAACCCAAACCCTAACCCTAACCCTAACCCTAACCGAAATCCTAACCATAAGCAGAACACAAACCATAACTCTATCCCTAAACCTAACCCTAATCCTAAACCTAACCCTAAACCAAACGCACACCCTAACCCTAACCCTAATCCAAACGCTAATCCTAACCCTAACCCTAACCCTAACACTAATCCTAACCCTATCCCTAACCCAAATCCTAACCTTATCGCAAACACGTACCCTAAACCTAACCTAAACCCTAACCCTAACCCTAACACTAACCCTTACCCAAAACCAAACCCTAATCCTAAAACTAACCCTAACCCTAACACTCACCAAACCCAA
>JAJHUQ010000037.1:4757500-4760000 GCA_035773235.1 Eospalax fontanierii | reverse complement strand
AAAGTTCTAGTGTTTGACAAAAAGAAGCAGCCAGGAGAAGATGGGAGGAGGAGGCTAGAAGGTGCTGTGTCCTACTGTACCTGCCCAGGCGCTGCACATATAGGACCTCTACTACAACGCCTACCTCTACTAACCCTAACCCTAACCCTAACCCTAACACTAACCCTAACCCTAACCCTAACCCTAACCCAAACTCTAACCGTAACCCTAACCCTAATCCTATCCCTAACCCTAACACTAACCCTAACCCAAATATTAACCCTAAACCTAACCCTAACCCAAACCCTAATCAAAACCTAACCCTAAACCAAAACCTAACCCTAACCCTAACCCTAACCAAACCATAACCGTAACCCTAACCCAAACCCTTACAATAACTCTAAAACAAATATTAACCCTAAACCTAATCGTAACACAAACCCTAACCCTAAACCTAACCCTAACCCAAACCCTAACCCTAAACCTAACCCTAACACAACACCTAAGCCTAACCCTAACCCTAACCCTAACCCTAACCCTAACCCTAAACCTAACCCTAAACCATACCCTAACCCTATCCCAAAACCAAACACTAACCCTAAGTCTAATCCTAAACCTAAACCTAACCCTAACCCTAAGGGAACCCATAAACATAACCCTTTCCCTAAACACAACCCAACCCAAACCTTTACCCTAAACCTGACCCTAACCCTAACCCTAAAACCGAACACTAAACCTGAACATAAACCTAACCCAAACCCTAACCCTAACCCTAACCCTAACCCAAACCCTGACACTAACAGTAACCCTAACCTAAACCTAAACCCTAACCCTAAACCAAACCTTAACTCTAACCCTAACCCTAACCCAAACCCAAACCCTAACCTAACCCTAACCCTAACAATAACCCAAACCCTAAACCTAACGCTAACTGAAACCCTAACCCTAACTCTAACCCACACCCCAACCCAAACCCAAAACCTTACCGTAACCTTCACCCAAACCATGAACCTAATCGTAACCCTAACCCTAACCCAAACCCTGATCATAACCGTAACCCTAACCTTAACCCTAACCCTAACCCTAACTCTAACCCTAACCCAAACCCTAACCCTAACCCTAACCCTAACCCAGACCCTATCTCTAACCCTAACCCTAACCCAAACCCAAACCCTAACCCTAACCCTAACCCTAACCCAAAACCTAACCCTAACCCTAACCCTAACCCAAACCCTATCCCTAACCCTAACCCTAACCCTAATCCTATTGCAAACCAAACCCTATCCCTAACCCTAACCCTAACCCTAACCCTAATCCTATTGCAAACCAAACCCTAACACTAACCCTAACCCTAACCCTAACCCTAACCCTAACCCAAACCCAAACCCTAACCCTAACCCTAACCCTAACCCTTACAATAACTCTAACACAAATATTAACCCTAAACCTAACCGTAACACAAACCCTAACCCTAAAGTTAACCCTAACCTAAACCCAAATCCTAACCCTAACCCTAACCCTAACCCACACCCTAACCGTAACCCTAACCCTAACCCTAACCCTAACCCAAACACGAACCCTAACCCAAACCCTAACCCTAACCCAAACATTAACCCTAACCCTAACCCTAACCCAAACCCAAACCCTAATACTAACACTAACCCTAACCCTAACCCTAACCCTAACTCAAACCCTAACTCTAACCCTAACCCTAACCCAAACCCAAACCCTAACCCTAAGCCTAACCCTAACCCAAACCCTAACACAAACCCTAACCCTAACCCTAACCCTAATCCTAAAACTAACCCAAACCCTAACACTAACCCTAACCCTAACCCAAACCATAACTCTAACCCTAACCCTAACCCTAATCCTAACGCATACCAAATCCTAACACTAACCCTAACCCTAACCCTAACCCTAACTCTAACCCAAACACAAAACCTAACCCTAACCGAAACCCTAACCATAACCAGAACACAAACCCTAACTCTATCCCTAAACCTAACCCAAATCCTAAACCTAACCCTAAACCAAACGCACCCTAACCCTAACCCTAATCCAAACGCTAATCCTAACCCTAACCCTAACCCTAACACTAATCCTAACCCTATCCCTAACCCAAATCCTAACCTTACCGCAAGCACTCACCCTAAACCTAACCTAAACCCTAACCCTAATCCTAACACTAACCCTAAACCAAACCCAAACCCTAATCCTAACACTAACCCTAACCCTAAACCTAACACTCACCCTAACCCAAACGGAAACCCTAAACCTAAACCTAACCCTAACTCAAACCCTAACCCTAACCCTAACTCTAATACAAACCCTAACCCTAACCCTAATCCTAACCCCAACCCTAACCCAAACCATCACACTAATCGTAATCGTAACCCTAAAACTAAACATAACCCTAACCCAAACACTAACCCTAACCCTAACCCTAAACCTAACTCTAACCCTAATTCTAAACCTAACCCTAACCCTAACCCTAAGCATAACCCTAAACCTAAACCTA
>JAJHUQ010000037.1:4747500-4755000 GCA_035773235.1 Eospalax fontanierii | reverse complement strand
CTAACCGTAACCCTAACCGTAACCCTATCTCTAACCCTAACACTAATCCTAACCCAAATATTAACCCTAAACCTAACCCTAACCCAAACCCTAACCAAAACCTAACCCTAAACCAAAAAATAACCCTAACCCTAACCCTAACCAAACCATAACCGTAACCCTAACCCTAACCCTTACAATAACTCTAACAGAAATATTAACCCTAAACCTAACCGTAACACAAACTCTAACCCTAAACCTAACCCTAACCCATACCCTAACCCTAAACCTAACCCTAGCACAAAACCTAACCCTAACCCTAACCCTAACCCTAACCTGAACCCAAATCCTAACCCTAACCCTAACCCTAACCCATAGCCTAACCGTAACCCTAACCCTAACCCTAAACCTAAGCCTAACACAAACCCTTACCCTAAACCTAACCCTAACACAAAACCTAACCCTAACCCTAACCCTAACCCTAACCCTAACCCTAACCCTAACCCTAACCGTAACCCAAACACTAACCCTAACCCTAACCCTAGCCCTAACCCTAACCCTAACCCAAACATTAACCCTAAACCTAACCCTAACCCAAACCCTGACCCTAAACCTAACCCTAACCCAAACCCTAACCTTATCCCAAAACCAAACAGTAACACTAAGTCTAATCCTAACCCTAAACCTAACCCTAACCCTAAAGGAAACCATAAACATAACCCTATCCCTAAACACAACCCAACCCAAACCTTAACCCTAAACCTGACCCTAACCCTAACCCTAAAACCGAACACTAAACCTGAACATAAACTTAACCCAAACCCTAACCCTAACCTTAACTCTAACCCACACCCTGACACTAACAGTAACCCTAACCTATCGCTTAACCCTAAACCTAACCCAAACCCTAACTCTAACCGTAACCCTAACCCAAACCCAAACCCTAACCTAACCCTAACCCTAACAATAACCCAAACCCTAACTCTAACGCTAACTCAAACCCTAACCCTAACCCTAACCCACACCCCAACCGAAACCCAAAAGCTAACCGGAATCTTCACCCAAACCATGAACCTAATCGTAACTCTAACCCTAACCCAAACCCTGACCATAACCCTAACCCTAACCCTAACCCTAACACAAACCCTAACCCTAACCCTAACCCTAATCCTAAAACTAACCCAAACCCTAACACTAACCCTAACCCTAACCCAAACCATAACTCTAACCATAACCCTAACCCTAATCTTAACGCATACCAAATCCTAACACTAACCCTAACCCTAACCGTAACCCTAACTCTAACCCAAACACAAACCCTAACCCTAACCGAAACCCTAACCATAACCAGAACACAAACCCTAACTCTATCCCTAAACCTAACCCAAATCCTAAACCTAACCCTAAACCAAACGCACCCTAACCCTAACCCTAATCCAAACGCTAATCCTAACCCTAACCCTAACACTACTCCTAACATTAGCCCTAACGCAAACCCTAACCTTATCGCAAGCACTCAGCCTAAGCTTAACCTAAACCCTAACCCTAATCCTAACACTAACCCTAAACCAAACCCAAACCCTAATCCTAACACTAACCCTAACCCTAAACCTAACACTCACCCTAACCCAAACGGAAACCCTAAACCTAAACCTAACCCTAACTCAAACCCTAACCCTAACCCTAACTCTAATACAAACCCTAACCCTAACACTAATCCTAACCCCAACCCTAACCCAAACCATAACACTAATCGTAATCGTAACCCTAAATCTAAACCTAACCCTAACCCAAACACTAACCCTAACCCTAACCCTAAACCTAACTCTAACCCTAATTCTAAACCTAACCCTAACCCTAACCCTAAGCATAACCCATACCCTAATCCCAGGGTAGCCTTGAACTGATAATCCTCCTGCCTCACCCCCAAGAGCTGAGTTGTACTTTTTTAAGAGCAAAGATTGGATTCATCAACAATGAAAAAGGAAAATATTTTCCCTCATAGAAAACGATGTCCAAAGTAGTTTTCTAATTCAAATGTAGCTTATAGTATTAAGAATCCAATATCAAATATATGGTAATTTCTAGAAAGAATGAGGTTGGTTATTTATGTAAACACGTGCAATCCTGGCAAGAGCTGCAGGACTGGGAAGCAACCTTGGCATGACTTGACCAGAGGAGGAGCACCTGCTCTGAAGCTATGATAAACAGGCAGAGCTTTGCAAGTTTGTGCTGAGTGCTATTGGTCAGTCTCCTGTCATTGGTGTCTGATGTGGGCAGGAGTGCTGACGTCACAGAATCTTGGACTAAGATTCTGGAACTTCAAGAGGCAGTGACCTGGCAAAGCATTGTTTAGGGTGTTGCTAGGTGACAAAGCCCTCTCAGATGAGTTGCTGAAACACAGAGGTTTATTGATGGTAGGCTCTAGTGTTTGGGTGACCAGTTTGGAGAGATTTAGTTGACTTTAGGTCAAAGATCTAGTGTTTGACAAAAAGAAGCAGCCAGGAGAAGATGGGAGGAGGAGGGAAGAAGGTGCTGTGTCCTGCTGGACCTGCCCAGGCCCTGCACATATAGGACCTCTACTACAACGCCTACCTCTACTAACCCTAACCCTAACCCTAACCCTAACCCAAACTCTAACCGTAACCCTAACCGTAACCCTATCCCTAACCCTAACACTAACCCTAACCCAAATATTAACCCTAAACCTAACCCTAACCCAAACCCTAATCAAAACCTAACCCTAAACCAAAACCTAACTCTAACCCTAACCCTAACCAAACCATAACCGTAACCCTAACCCTAACCCTTACAATAACTGTAACACAAATATTAACCCTAAACCTAACCGTATTACAAACCCTAACCCTAAACCTAACCCTAACCCAAACCCTAACCCTAAACCTAACCCTAACACAAAACCTAACCCTAACCCTAAACCTAATCTAAATCCAAATCCTAACCCTAAACCTAACCCTAACCCATACCCTAACCGTAACCCTAACCCTAACCCTAAACCTAAGCCTAACACAAACCCTTACCCTAAACCTAACCCTAACACAAAACCTAACCCTAACCCTAACCCTAACCCTAACCCTAAACGTAACCCAAACACTAACCCTAACCCTAACCCTAGCCCTAACCCTAACCCTAACCCAAACATTAACCCTAAACCTAACCCTAACCCAAACCCTGACCCTAAACCTAACCCTAACCCAAACCCTAACCTTATCCCAAAACCAAACAGTAACACTAAGTCTAATCCTAACCCTAAACCTAACCCTAACCCTAACGGAAACCATAAACATAACCCTATCCCTAAACACAACCCAACCCAAACCTTAACCCTAAACCTGACCCTAACCCTAACCCTAAAACCGAACACTAAACCTGAACATAAACTTAAACTAAACCCTAACCCTAACCTTAACTCTAACCCAAACCCTGACACTAACAGTAACCCTAACCTAAACCTTAACCCTAAACCTAACCCAAACCCTAACTCTAACCCTAACCCTAACCCAAACCCAAACCCTAACCTAACCCTAACCCTAACAATAACCCAAACCCTAACTCTAACGCTAACTCAAACCCTAACCCTAACCCTAACCCACACCCCAACCGAAACCCAAAAGCTAACCGGAATCTTCACCCAAACCATGAACCTAATCGTAACTCTAACCCTAACCCAAACCCTGACCATAACCCTAACCCTAACCCTAACCCTAACACAAACCCTAACCCTAACCCTAACCCTAATCCTAAAACTAACCCAAACCCTAACACTAACCCTAACCCTAACCCAAACCATAACTCTAACCATAACCCTAACCCTAATCTTAACGCATACCAAATCCTAACACTAACCCTAACCCTAACCGTAACCCTAACTCTAACCCAAACACAAACCCTAACCCTAACCGAAACCCTAACCATAACCAGAACACAAACCCTAACTCTATCCCTAAACCTAACCCAAATCCTAAACCTAACCCTAAACCAAACGCACCCTAACCCTAACCCTAATCCAAACGCTAATCCTAACCCTAACCCTAACACTAATCCTAACCCTATCCCTAACCCAAATCCTAACCTTATCGCAAGCACTCACCCTAAACATAACCTAAACACTAACCCTAATCCTAACACTAACCCTAAACCAAACCCAAACCCTAATCCTAACACTAACCCTAACCCTAAACCTAACACTCACCCTAACCCAAACGGAAACCCTAAACCTAAACCTAACCCTAACTCAAACCCTAACCCTAACCCTAACTCTAATACAAACCCTAACCCTAACACTAATCCTAACCCCAACCCTAACCCAAACCATAACACTAATCGTAATCGTAACCCTAAAACTAAACCTAACCCTAACCCAAACACTAACCCTAACCCTAACCCTAAACCTAACTCTAACCCTAATTCTAAACCTAACCCTAACCCTAACCCTAAGCATAACCCATACCCTAATCCCAGGGTAGCCTTGAACTGATAATCCTCCTGCCTCACCCCCAAGAGCTGAGTTGTACTTTTTTAAGAGCAAAGATTGGATTCATCAACAATGAAAAAGGAAAATATTTTCCCTCATAGAAAACGATGTCCAAAGTAGTTTTCTAATTCAAATGTAGCTTATAGTATTAAGAATCCAATATCAAATATATGGTAATTTCTAGAAAGAATGAGGTTGGTTATTTATGTAAACACGTGCAATCCTGGCAAGAGCTGCAGGACTGGGAAGCAACCTTGGCATGACTTGACCAGAGGAGGAGCACCTGCTCTGAAGCTATGATAAACAGGCAGAGCTTTGCAAGTTTGTGCTGAGTGCTATTGGTCAGTCTCCTGTCATTGGTGTCTGATGTGGGCAGGAGTGCTGACGTCACAGAATCTTGGACTAAGATTCTGGAACTTCAAGAGGCAGTGACCTGGCAAAGCATTGTTTAGGGTGTTGCTAGGTGACAAAGCCCTCTCAGATGAGTTGCTGAAACACAGAGGTTTATTGATGGTAGGCTCTAGTGTTTGGGTGACCAGTTTGGAGAGATTTAGTTGACTTTAGGTCAAAGATCTAGTGTTTGACAAAAAGAAGCAGCCAGGAGAAGATGGGAGGAGGAGGGAAGAAGGTGCTGTGTCCTGCTGGACCTGCCCAGGCCCTGCACATATAGGACCTCTACTACAACGCCTACCTCTACTAACCCTAACCCTAACCCTAACCCTAACCCAAACTCTAACCGTAACCCTAACCGTAACCCTATCCCTAACCCTAACACTAACCCTAACCCAAATATTAACCCTAAACCTAACCCTAACCCAAACCCTAATCAAAACCTAACCCTAAACCAAAACCTAACTCTAACCCTAACCCTAACCAAACCATAACCGTAACCCTAACCCTAACCCTTACAATAACTGTAACACAAATATTAACCCTAAACCTAACCGTATTACAAACCCTAACCCTAAACCTAACCCTAACCCAAACCCTAACCCTAAACCTAACCCTAGCACAAAACCTAACCCTAACCCTAAACCTAATCTAAATCCAAATCCTAACCCTAAACCTAACCCTAACCCATAGCCTAACCGTAACCCTAACCCTAACCCTAAACCTAAGCCTAACACAAACCCTTACCCTAAACCTAACCCTAACACAAAACCTAACCCTAACCCTAACCCTAACCCTAACCCTAACCCTAACCCTAACCGTAACCCAAACACTAACCCTAACCCTAACCCTAGCCCTAACCCTAACCCTAACCCAAACATTAACCCTAAACCTAACCCTAACCCAAACCCTGACCCTAAACCTAACCCTAACCCAAACCCTAACCTTATCCCAAAACCAAACAGTAACACTAAGTCTAATCCTAACCCTAAACCTAACCCTAACCCTAACGGAAACCATAAACATAACCCTATCCCTAAACACAACCCAACCCAAACCTTAACCCTAAACCTGACCCTAACCCTAACCCTAAAACCGAACACTAAACCTGAACATAAACTTAACCTAAACCCTAACCCTAACCTTAACTCTAACCCAAACCCTGACACTAACAGTAACCCTAACCTAAACCTTAACCCTAAACCTAACCCAAACCCTAACTCTAACCCTAACCCTAACCCAAACCCAAACCCTAACCTAACCCTAACCCTAACAATAACCCAAACCCTAACTCTAACGCTAACTCAAACCCTAACCCTAACCCTAACCCACACCCCAACCGAAACCCAAAAGCTAACCGGAATCTTCACCCAAACCATGAACCTAATCGTAACTCTAACCCTAACCCAAACCCTGACCATAACCCTAACCCTAACCCTAACCCTAACACAAACCCTAACCCTAACCCTAACCCTAATCCTAAAACTAACCCAAACCCTAACACTAACCCTAACCCTAACCCAAACCATAACTCTAACCATAACCCTAACCCTAATCTTAACGCATACCAAATCCTAACACTAACCCTAACCCTAACCGTAACCCTAACTCTAACCCAAACACAAACCCTAACCCTAACCGAAACCCTAACCATAACCAGAACACAAACCCTAACTCTATCCCTAAACCTAACCCAAATCCTAAACCTAACCCTAAACCAAACGCACCCTAACCCTAACCCTAATCCAAACGCTAATCCTAACCCTAACCCTAACACTAATCCTAACCCTATCCCTAACCCAAATCCTAACCTTATCGCAAGCACTCACCCTAAACATAACCTAAACCCTTACCCTAATCCTAACACTAACCCTAAACCAAACCCAAACCCTAATCCTAACACTAACCCTAACCCTAAACCTAACACTCACCCTAACCCAAACGGAAACCCTAAACCTAAACCTAACCCTAACTCAAACCCTAACCCTAACCCTAACTCTAATACAAACCCTAACCCTAACACTAATCCTAACCCCAACCCTAACCCAAACCATAACACTAATCGTAATCGTAACCCTAAAACTAAACCTAACCCTAACCCAAACACTAACCCTAACCCTAACCCTAAACCTAACTCTAACCCTAATTCTAAACCTAACCCTAACCCTAACCCTAAGCATAACCCATACCCTAATCCCAGGGTAGCCTTGAACTGATAATCCTCCTGCCTCACCCCCAAGAGCTGAGTTGTACTTTTTTAAGAGCAAAGATTGGATTCATCAACAATGAAAAAGGAAAATATTTTCCCTCATAGAAAACGATGTCCAAAGTAGTTTTCTAATTCAAATGTAGCTTATAGTATTAAGAATCCAATATCAAATATATGGTAATTTCTAGAAAGAATGAGGTTGGTTATTTATGTAAACACGTGCAATCCTGGCAAGAGCTGCAGGACTGGGAAGCAACCTTGGCATGACTTGACCAGAGGAGGAGCACCTGCTCTGAAGCTATGATAAACAGGCAGAGCTTTGCAAGTTTGTGCTGAGTGCTATTGGTCAGTCTCCTGCATTGGTGTCTGATGTGGGCAGGAGTGCTGACGTCACAGAATCTTGGACTAAGATTCTGGAACTTCAAGA
>JAJHUQ010000037.1:4732500-4742500 GCA_035773235.1 Eospalax fontanierii | reverse complement strand
TCCTAACACAAATATTAACCCTAAACCTAACCCTAACCCAAACCCTAACCAAAACCTAACCCTAAACCAAAAAATAACCCTAACCCTAACCCTAACCAAACCATAACCGTAACCCTAACCCTAACCCTTACAATAACTCAAACACAAATATTAACCCTAAACCTAACCGTAACACAAACCCTAACCCTAAACCTAACCCTAACCCAAACCCTAACCCTAAACCTAACCCTAGCACAAAACCTAACCCTAACCCTAACCCTAACCCTAACCTGAACCCAAATCCTAACCCTAACCCTAACCCTAACCCATAGCCTAACCGTAACCCTAACCCTAACCCTAAACCTAAGCCTAACACAAACCCTTACCCTAAACCTAACCCTAACACAAAATCTAACCCTAACCCTAACCCTAACCCTAACCCAAACACTAACCCTAACCCTAACCCTAGCCCTAACCCTAACCCTAACCCAAACATTAACCCTAAACCTAACCCTAACCCAAACCCTAACCCTAAACCTAACCCTAACCCAAACCCTAACCTTATCCCAAAACCAAACAGTAACACTAAGTCTAATCCTAACCCTAAACCTAACCCTAACCCTAACGGAAACCACAAACATAACCGTAACACTAACCCTAACCCTATCCCTAACCCTAAAACTAACCCTAACCCAAATATTAACCGTAAACCTAACCCTAACCCAAACCCTAACCAAAACCTAACCCTAAACCAAAACCTAACCCTAACCCTAAACCTAACCAAACCATAACCGTAACCAGAACACAAACCATAACTCTATCCCTAAACCTAACCCTAACCCTAAACCTACCCTTAAACCAAATGCACACCCTAACCCTACCCCTAATCCAAACGCTAACCCTAACCCTAACCCTAACACTAATCCTAACCCTATGCCTAACCCAAATCCTAACCTTATCGCAAACACTCACCCTAAACCTAACCTAAACACTAACCCTGAACCTAACACTAACCCTAAACCAAACCCAAACCCTAATCCTAACACTAACCCTAACCCTAACCCTAACACTCACCCTAACCCAAACGGAAACCCTAAACATAACGCTAACCCTAACTCAAACCCTAACCATAACCCTAACTCTAATACAAACCCTATCCCTAACCCTAATAGTAACCCAACCCTAACCAAAACCATAAACCTAATCCTAATCCTCAGCCTATAACTAAACCTAACCCTATCCCAAACACTAATCCTAACCCTAACCCAAACCCTAATCCTAACCCAAACCCTAACCCTAAACCTAACCCTAACCCAAACCCTAACTCTAAACCTAACCCTAACACAAACCCTAACCCTAACCCTAACCCTAACAGTAACCCTAACCCTAACCCAAACCCTAACCCTAATACTAACATTAACCCTAACCCTAACCCTAACCCAAACTCTAACCGTAACCCTAACCCTAACCCTATCCCTAACACTAACACTAACCCTAACCCAAATATTAACCCTAAACCTAACCCTAACACAAACCCTAACCAAAACCTAACCCTAAACCAAAACCTAACCCTAACCCTAACCCTAACCAAACCATAACCGTAACCCTAACCCCAACCCTTACAATAACTCTAACACAAATATTAACCCTAAACCTAACCGTAACACAAACCTAACCCTAAACCTAACCCTAACAAAAAACCTAACCCTGACCCTAACCCTAACCCAAACCCTATCCCTAACCCTAACATTAAACCTAACCCTAACCCAAACCCTAACCCTAAAACTAACCCTAACACAAAACCTAACCCTAACCCTAACCCTAACCCTAACCTAAACCCAAATCCTAACCCTAACCCTAACCCTAACTGATACCCTAACCGTAACCCTAACCCTAAACCTAAGCCTAACACAAAACCTAAACCTAACCCTAACCCTAACCCTAACCCTAATCCTTACCCTAACCCTAACCCTAACCCTAACCCTCACCCTAACCCTAACCCAAACATTACCCCTAAACCTAACCCTAACCCAAACCCTAACCCTAAACCCAACCCTAACCCAAACCCTAACCCTATCCCAAAACCAAACACTAACACTAAGTCTAATCCTAACCCTAAACCTAACCCTAACCCTAACGGAAACCATAAACATAACCCTATCCCTAAACACAACCCAACCAAAACCTTAATTCTAAACCTGACCATAACCCCAACCCTAAAACCGAACACTAAACCTGAACATAAACCTAACCCAAACCCTAACCCTAACCTTAACCCTAACCCAAACCCTGACACTAACAGTAACCCTAACCTAAACCTTAACCCTAACCCTAACCCCAACCCTAACTCTAACCCTAACCCGAACCCAAACCCAAACCCTAACCTAACCCTAACCCTAACAATAACCCAAACCCTAACTCTAACGCTAAATCAAACCCTAACCCTAACAATAACCCACACCCCAACCCAAACCCAAAACCTAACCGTAATCTTCACCCAAACTATGAACCTAATCGTAACCCTAACCCTCACCCAAACCCTAACTCTAACCCTAACCCTAACCCAAACCCAAACTCTAACCCTAAACCTAACCCTAACCCAAACCCTAACCCTAACCCTAACCCTAACCCAAACCCTATCCCTAACCCTAACCCTAACCTTAATCCTAATCCTAACGCAAACCAATCCCTAACACTAACCATAACCCTAAACCTGACCCTAACCCAAACCCAAACCCTAACCCTAACCCTAACCCTAAACGAAACCCTAACCATAACCAGAACACAAACCATAACTGTATCCCTAAACCTAACCCTAATCCTAAACCTAACCCTAAACCAAACTCACACCCTAACCCTAACCCTAATCCAAACGCTAATCCTAACCCTAACCCTAACCCTAACACCAATCCTAACCCTATCCCTAACCCAAATCCTAACCTTCTCGCAAACACTCACCCTAAACCTAACCTAAACCCTAACCCTAACCCTAACACTAACCCTAACCCAAACCCAAAACCTAATCCTAACACTAACCCTAACCCTAACCCTAACCCTAACACTCACCCTAACCCAAACGGAAACCCTAAATCTAACCCTAACCCTAACTCAAACCCTAACCCTAACCCTAACTCTAATACAAACCCTAACCCTAACCCTAATCCTAACCCCAACCCTAACCCAAACCATAACCCTAATCCTAATCGTAACCCTAAAACTAAACCTAACCCTAACCCAAACACTATCCCTAACCCTAACCCTAAACTTAACCCTAACCCTAATTCTAACCCTAACCCTAACCCTAACCCTAACCATAACCCATACCCTAATCCCAGGGTAGCCTTGAACTGATAATCCTCCTGCCTCACTCCCAAGAGTTGAGTTGTACTTTTTTAAGAGCAAAGATTGGATTCATCAACAATGAAAAAGGAAAATATTTTCCCTCATAGAAAAAGATGTCTAAAGTAGTTTTCTGATTCAAATGTAGTTTATAGTACTTAAGAATCCAATATCAATAATATGGTAATTTCTAGAAAGAATGAGGTTGGTTATTTATGTAAACACGTGCAATCCTGCAAGAGCTGCAGGACTGGGAAGCAACCTTGGCATGACTTGACCAGAGGAGGAGCACCTGCTCTGAAGCTGTGATAGACAGGCAGAGCTTTGCAAGTGAGTGCTGAGTGCTATTGGTCAGTCTCCTGTCATTGGTGTCTGATGTGGGCAGGAATGCTGAAGGTCACAGAATCTTGGACTAAGATTCTGGAACTCCAAGAGGGAGTGACCTGGCAAAGCATTTTTTTGGGTGTTGCTAGGTGACAGAGCCCTCTCAGATGAGTTGCTGAAACACAGAGGTTTCTTGATGGTAGGCTCTAGTGTTGGGGTGACCAGTTTGGAGAGATTTAGTTGACTGTAGGTCAAAGTTCTAGTGTTTGACAAAAAGAAGCAGCCAGGAGAAGATGAGAGGAGGAGGCGAGAAGGTGGTGTGTCCTGCTGGACCTGCCCAGGCCCTGCACATATAGGACCTCTACTACAATGCCTACCTCTACTAATCCCAAACCCTAACCCAACCCTAACCCTGACCCAAACTCTAACCGTAAACCTAACCCTACACCTACCCCTAACCCTAACACTAACCCTAACCCAAATATTAACCCTAAACGTAACCCTAACCCAAAACCTAACCCTAAACCAAAACCCAACCCTAACCCTAACCCTAACCAAACCATAACCGTAACCCTAACCCTAACCTTTACAATAACTCTAACACAAATATTAACCCTAAACCTAACAGTAACACAAACCCTAACCCTAAACCTAACCCTAACCCAAACCCTAACCCTAAATCTAACCCTAACCCTAACCCTAACCCTAAACTAAACCCAAATCCTAACCCTAACCCTAACCCTAACCCTAACCCTAACCCTAACCCATACCCTAACCGTAACCCTAACCCTAACCCTAACCCTAACCCTAACGCAAACACTAACCCTAACCCTAACCCTAACCCTAACCCAAACATTAACCCTAAACCTAACCCTAACCCTAACCCTAACCCTAACCCAAACTCTAACAGTAACCCTAACCCTAACCCTAACACTAACCCTAACCCAAATATTAACCATAAACCTAACCCTAACCCAAACCGTAACCAAAACCTAACGCTAAACCAAAACCTAACCCTAACCCTAACCCTTACCAAACCATAACCGTAACCCTAACCCTAACCCTTACAATAACTGTAACACAAATATTAACCCTAAACCTAACCGTAACATAAACCCTAACCCTAATCCTAACTCTAACCCAAAACCTAACCCTAAACCTAACCCGAACACAAAACCTAACCCTAACCCTAAACCTAACCCTAACCTAAACCCAAATCCTAACCCTAACCCTAACCCTAACCCATACCCTAACGTAAACCTAACCCTAAACCTAACCCTAACCCTAACCCTAACCCAAACACTAACCCTAACCCTAACCCTAACCCAAACATTAACCCTAAACCTAACCCTAACCCTAAACCTAAACCTAACCCAAACCCTAAACCTATCCCAAACCCAAACACTAACACTAAGCCTAATCCTAACCCTAAACCTAACCCTAACCCTAAAGGAACCCATAAACATAACCCTATCCCTAAACACAACACAACCCAAAACTTAACCCTAAACCTGACCCTAACCGTAACCCTAAAACAGAACACTAAACCTGAACATAAACCTAACCCAAACCCTAACCCTAAACCTAACCCTAACCCTAACCCTGACACTGACAGTAACCCTAACATAAACCTTAACCCTAACCCTAACCCAAACCTAACTCTAACCCTAACCCTAACCCAAACTCAAACCCTAACCTAACCCTAACCCTAACAATAACCCAAACCCTAACCCTAACACTAACTCAAACCCTAACCCTAACCCTAACCCTAACCCACACCCCAAACCAAACCCAAAACCTAACCGTAACCTTCACCCAAACCATGAACCTAATCGTAACCCTAACAATAAACCCAAACCCTGACCATAACCCTAACCCTAACCTAACCCTAACAAAAACCCTAACCCAAACCCTGACCATAACCCTAACCCTAACCGAAACCCTAACCATAACCAGAACACAAACCATAACTCTATCCCTAAACCTAACCCTAACCCTAAACCTAACCCTAAACCAAACGCACACCCTAACCTTAACCCTAATCCAAACGCTAACCCTAACCCTAACACTAATCCTAACCCTATCCCTAACCTAAATCCTAACCTTATCGCAAAGACTCACCCTATACCTAACCTAAACCCTAACCATAACCCTAACACTAACCCTAACCCAAACCCAAACCCTAATCCTAACACTACCCTAACCCTAACCCTAACACTCACCCTAACCCAAATGGAAACCCTAAACCTAAACCTAACCCTAACTCAAACCCTAACCCTAACCCTAACTCTAATACAAACCCTAACCCTAACCCTAATAGTAACCCAACCCTACCCCAAACCATAACCCTAATCCCAATCCTAACCCTATAACTAAACCTAACCCTAACCCAAACACTAACCCTAACCCTAACCCAAACCCTAACCCTAAACCAAACCCTAAACCTAAACCTAAACCTAAACCTAACCCAAACCCTAACTCTAAACCTAACCCTAACACAAACCCTAACCCTAACTCTAACCCTAACCTTAACCCTAACCCTAACCCAAACCCTAACCATAATACTAACATTAACCCTAACCCTAACCCTAACCCAAACCATAACCGTAACCCTAACCCTAACCTTTACAATAACTCTAATACAAATATTAACCCTAAACCTAACCCTAACCCAAACCCTAACCCTAAACCTACCCCTAACACAAAAGCTAAACCTAACCCTAACCCTAACCCTAACCTAAACCCAAATTCTAACCCTAACCCTAACCCTAACCCATAACCTAACCGTAACCCTAACCCTAACCCTAACACTAACCCTAACCCAAATATTAACCTTAAACCTAACCCTAACCCAAACCCTAACCAAAACCTAACCCTAAACCAAAACCTAACCCTAACCCTAACCCTAACCAAACCATAACTGTAACCTTAAACCTAACCCTTACAATAACTCTAACACAAATATTAACCCTAAACCTAACCGTAACACAAACCCTAACCCTAAACCTAACCCTAACAAAAAACCTAACCCTAACCCTAACCCTAAACCAAACCCTATCCCTAACCCTAAACCTAAACCTAACCCTAACCCAAACCCTAACCCTAAACCTAACCCTAACACAAAACCTAACCCTAAACCTAACCCTATCCCCAACCTAAACCCAAATCCTAAACTTAACCCTAACCCTAACCGATACCCTAACCGTAACCCTAACCCTAACCCTAAACCTAAGCCTAACATAAACCCTAACCCTAAACCTAAACCTAACACAAAACCTAACCCTAACCCTAACCCTAACCCTAACCCTAACCCTAACCCTAACCCAAAATCTAACCCTAACCCTAACCCTAACCCTAACCCTAACCCAAACATTAACCCTAAACCTAACCCTAACCCAAACCCTAACCCTTTCCAAAACCAAACACTAACACTAAGTCTAATCCTAACCCTAAACCTAACCCTAACCCTAACGGAAACCATAAACATAACCATATCCCTAAACACAAGCCAACCCAAACCTTAACCCTAAACCTGACCCTAACCCTAACCCTAAAACTGAACACTAAACCTGAACATAAACCTAACCCAAACCCTAACCCTAACCTTAACCCTAACCCAAACCCTGACACTAACAGTAACCCTAAACTAAACCTTAACCCTAACCCTAACCCAAACCCTAACCCTAACCCTAACACTAATCCTAACCCTATCCCTAACCCAAATCCTAACACTAACCCTAACCCTAACCCTAACACTCACACTAACCCAAACGGAAACCCTAAACCTAACCCTAACCCTAACTCAAACCCTAACCCTAACCCTAACTCTAATACAAACACTAACCCTAACCCTAATAGTAACCCAACCCTACCCCAAACCATAACCCTAATCCTAATCCTAACCCTAAAACTAAACCTAACCCTAACCCAAACACTAACCCTAACCCTAACCCAAACCCTAACCCTAACCCTAACCCTAACCCTAATCCAAACGCTAATCCTAACCCTAATCCTAACACTAATCCTAACCCTATCCCTAACCCAAAGCCTAAACTTAACGCAAACACTCACCCTAAACCTAACCTAAACCCTAACCTTAACCCTAACACTAACCCTAACCCAAACCCAAACCCTAATTCTAACACTAACCCTAACCCTAACCCTAAAACTCACCCTAACCCAAACGGAAACCCTAAACCTAACCCTAACCCAAACCCTAACCAAAACCTAACCCTAAACCAAAACCTAACTCTAACCCTAACCCTAACCAAACCATAACCGTAACCCTAACCTTAACCCTTACAATAACTGTAACACAAATATTAACCCTAAACCTAACCGAAACACAAATCCTAACCCTAAACCTAACCCTAACCCAAACCCTAAACCTAAACCTAACTCTAACACAAAACCTAACCCTAACCCTAACCTTAACACTAACCTAAACCCAAATCCTAACCCTAACCCTAAACCTAACCCATACCCTAACCGTAACCCTAACCCTAACCCTAAACCTAACCCTAACCCAAACCCTAACCCTAAACCAAACCCTAACACAAAACCTAACCCTAACCCTTAACCCTAACCCTAACCCTATCCCTAACCCTAACCCAAACACTAACCCTAAGCCTAACCCTAACCCTAACCCAAACATTAATGCTAAACCTAACCCAAACCCAAACCCTAACCCTAAACCTAACCCTAACCCAAACCCTAACCCTATCCCAAAACGAAACACTAACACTAAGTCTAATCCTAACCCTAAACCTAACCCTAACCCTAACGGAAACCATAAACATAACCATATCCCTAAACACAACCCAACCCAAACCTTAACCCTAAACCTGACCCTAACCCTAACCCTAAAACTGAACACTAAACCTGAACATAAACCTAACCCAAACCCTAACCCTAACCTTAACCCTAACCCAAACACTGACACTAACAGTAACCCTAACCTAAACCTTAAACCTAACCCTAACCCTAACCCTAACCCTAACCCTAACCCAAATCCTAACCCTAACCCTAAACCTAACCCATACCCTAACCGTAACCCTAACCCTAAGCCTAAACCTAAGCCTAACATAAACCCTAACCCTAAACCTAACCCTAACACAAAACCTAACCCATACCCTAACCGTAACCCTAACCCTAACCCTAACCCTAACCCAAAAACTAACCCTAACCCTAACCCTAACCCTAACTCTAACCCAAACATTAACCCTAAACCTAACCCTAACCCAAACCCTAACCCTATCCCAAAACCAAACACTAACACTAAGTCTAATCCTAACCCTAAACCTATCCCTAACCCTAACGGAAACCATAAACATAACCATATCCCTAAACACAACCCAACCCAAACCTTAACCCTAAACCTGACCCTAACCCTAACCCTAAAACTGAACACTAAACCTGAACATAAACCTAACCCAAACCCTAACCCTAACCTTAACCCTAACACAAACCCCGACACTAACAGTAACCCTAACCTAAATTTAACCCTAACCCTAACCCAAAACCTAACCCTAACCCTAACACTAATCCTAACCCTATCCCTAACCCAAATCCTAACACTAACCCTAACCCTAACCCTAACCCTAACACTCACCCTAACCCAAACGGAAACCCTAAAACTAACCCTTACCCTAACTCAAACCCTAACCCTAACCCTAACTCTAATACAAACCCTAACCCTAACCCTAATAGTAACCCAACCCTACCCCAAACCATAACCCTAATCCTAATCCTAACCCTAAAACTAAACCTAACCCTAACCCAAACACTAACCCTAACCCTAACCCAAACCCTAACCCTAACCCTAACCCTAACCCTAATCCAAACGCTAATCCTAACCCTAACCCTAACCCTAACACTAATCCTAACCCTATCCCTAACCCAAAGCCTAACCTTATCGCAAACACTCACCCTAAACCTAACCTAAACCCTAACCCTAACCCTAACACTAACCTTAACCCAAACCCAAACCCTAATCCTAACACTAACCCTAACCCTAACCCTAACACTCACCCTAACCCAAACGGAAAACCTAAACCTAACCCTAACCCAAACCCTAACCCTAACAATAACCCTAACCCTAACCCTAACCCTAACCCTAACCCTTACCCTAACCCTAACCCTAACCCAAAACCTAACCCTAAACCAAAACCTAACTCTAACCCTAACCCTAACCAAACCATAACCGTAACCCTAACCTTAACCCTTACAATAACTGTAACACAAATATTAACCCTAAACCTACCCGAAACACAAATCCTAACCCTAAACCTAACCCTAACCCAAACCCTAACCCTAAACCTAACTCTAACACAAAACCTAACCCTAACCCTAACCCTAA
>JAJHUQ010000037.1:4697500-4730000 GCA_035773235.1 Eospalax fontanierii | reverse complement strand
AAACCCTAAACCTAACCCTAACCCTAACTCAAACCTTAACCCTAACCCTAAATCTAATACAAACCCTAACCCTAACACTAATCCTAACCCCAACCCTAACCCAAACCATAACCCTAATCCTAATCGTAACCCTAAAACTAAACCTAACCCTAACCCAAACACTAACCCTAACCCTAACCCTAAACCTAACCCTAACCCTAATCCTAACCCTAACCCTAACCCTAACCATAACCCATAACCTAATCCCAGGGTAGCCTTGAAATGATAATCCTCCTGCCTCACCCCGAAGAGTTGAGTTGTACTTTTTTAAGAGCAAAGATTGGATTCATCAACAATGAAAAAGGAAAATATTTTCCCTCATAGAAAACGATGTACAAAGTAGTTTTCTGATTCAAATGTAGCTTATAGTACTTAAGAATCCAATATCAATAATATGGTAATTTCTAGAAAGAATGAGGTTGGTTATTTATGTAAACACGTGCAATCCTGGCAAGAGCTGCAGGACTGGGAAGTAACCTTGGCATGACTTGACCAGAGGAGGAGCACCTGCTCTGAAGCTATGATAGACAGGCAGAGCTTTGCAAGTTTGTGCTGAGTGCTATTGGTCAGTCTCCTGTCATTGGTGCCTGACGTGGGCAGGAGTGCTGAGGTCACAGAATCTTGGACTAAGATTCTGGAACTCCAAGAGGCAGTGACCTGGCAAAGCATTGTTTAGGGTGTTGCTAGGTGACAGAGCCATCTCAGATGAGTTGCTGAAACACAGAGGATTCTTGATGGTAGGCTCTAGTGTTTGGGTGACCAGTTTGGAGAGATTTAGTTGACTTTAGGTCAAAGTTCTAGTGTTTGACAAAAAGAAGCAGCCAGGAGAAGATGGGAGGAGGAGGGGAGAAGGTGGTGTGTCCTGTTGGACCTGCCCAGGCCCTGCACATATAGGACCTCTACTACAACGCCTACCTCTAGTAACCCTAACCCTAACCCTAACCCTAACACTAACCCTAACCCAAATATTAACCATAAAACTAACCCTAACCCAAACCCTAAACAAAACCTAACCCTAAACCAAAACCTAACCCTAACCCTAACTCAAACCCTAACCCTAACCCTAACTCTAATACAAACCCTAACCCTAACCCTAATAGTAACCCAACCCTACCACAAACCATAACCCTAATCCTAATCCTAACCCTAAAACTAAACCTAACCCTAACCCTAACCTAACCCTAACCCTAATCCAAACGCTAATCCTAACCCTAACCCTAACCCTGACACTAATCCTAACCCTATCCCTAAACCACATCCTAACCTTATCGCAAACACTCACCCTAAACCTAACCTAAACCCTAACCCTAACCCTAACACTAACCCTAACCCAAACCCAAACCCTAATCCTAACACTAACCCTAACCCTAACCCTAACACTCACCCTAACCCAAACGGAAACCCTAAACCTAACCCTAACCCAAACCCTAACCAAAACCTAACCCTCAACCAAAACTTAACTCTAACCCTAACCCAAACCAAACCATAACCGTAACCCTAACCCTAACCCTTACAATAACTGTAACACAAATATTAACCCTAAACATAACCGTAACACAAATCCTAACCCTAAACCTAACCGTAACCCAAACCCTAACCCTAAACCTAACTCTAACACAAAACCTAACCCTAACCCTAACCCTAACCCTAACCTAAACCCAAATCCTAACCCTAACCCTAACCCTAACCCATACCCTAACCCTAACCCTAACCCTAACCCTAAACCTAACCCTAACCCAAACCCTAACACTAAACCTAACCCTAACACAAAACCTAACCCTAACCCTAACCCTAACCCTAACCCTATCCCTAACCCTAACCCAAACACTAACCCTAAGCCTAACCCTAACCCTAATCCAAACATTAACCCTAAACATAACCCTAACCCAAACCCTAACCCTAAACCTAACCCTAACCCAAACCCTAACCCTATCCCAAAACCAAACACTAACCCTAAGTCTAATCCTAACCCTAAACCTAACCCTAATCCTAACGGAACCCATAAACATAACCCTATCCCTAAACACAACCCAACCCAAAACTTAACCCTAAACCTGACCCTAACCCTAACCCTAAAACCGAACGCTAAACCTGAACATAAACCTAACCCAAACCCTAACCCTAAACCTAACCCTAACCGAAACCCTGACACTAACAGTAACCGTAACCTAAACCTTAACCCTAACCCTCACCCAAACGATAACTCTAATACTAACCCTAACCAAAACCCAAACACGAACCTAACCCTAACCCTAACAATAACCCAAACCCTAACCCTAATGCCAACTCAAACCCTAACCCTAAGCCTAACCCACACCCCAACCCAAACCCAAAACCTTACCTTAAACTTCACCCAAACCATGAACCTAATCGTAACCCTAACCGTAACCCAAACCCTGACCATAACCCTAACCCTAAACCTAACCCTAACACAAACCCTAACCCTAACCCTAACCCTAACCCTAACCCTTACCCAAACCCTAACTCTAACCCTAACCCTAACCCAAACCCAAACCGTAACCCTAAACCTAACCCTAACCCAAACCCAAACCCTAACCCTAACCCTAACCCATAAACTATCCCTAACCCTAACCCTAACCCTAAAACTAATCCTAACGCAAACCAAACCCTAACACTAACTATAACCCTAACCCTAACCCTAACACTAACCCAAACCCTAACACTAACCCTAACGCTAACCCAAACCCTAACTCTAACCCTAACCCTAACCCAAACCCAAACCCTAACCCTAAACCTAATCCTAACCCAAAACCTAACCGTAACCCTAACCCTAACCCAAACCCTATCCTTAACCCTAACCCTAACCCTAACACTAATCCTAACGCAATCCAAACCCTAACACTAACCATAACCCTAACCCTAACCCTAACCGAAACCCAAACCCTAACCCTAACCCTAACCCTAAACGAATCCCTAACCATAACCAGAACACAAACCATAACTCTATCCCTAAACCTAACCCTAATCCTAAACCTAACCCTAAACGAAACGCACACCCTAACCCTACCCCTAATCCAAACGCTAATCCTAACCCTAACTCTAAACCTAACACTAATCCTAACCCTATCCCTAACCCAAATCCTAACCTTATAGCAAACACTCACCCTAAACCTAACCTAAACCCTAACCCTAACCCTAACACTAACCCTAACCCAAACCCAAACCCTAATCCTAACACTAACCCTAACCCTAACCCTAACACTCACCCTAACCCAAATGGAAACCCTAAACCTAACCCTAACCCTAACTCAAACCCTAACCCTAACCCTAAATCTAATACAAACCCTAACCTTAACACTAATCCTAACCCCAACCCTAACCCAAACCATAACCCTAATCCTAATCGTAACCCTAAAACTAAACCTAACCCTAAACCAAACACTAACCCTAACCCTAACCCTAATACTAACGCTAACCCTAACCCTAACCCTAACCCTAACCCTAACCATAACCCTAATCCTAATCGTAACCCTAACCCAAACACTAACCCTAACCCTAACCCTAAACCTAACCCTAAACCTAATTCTAACCCTAACCCTAACCCTAACCATAACCATAACCCATACCCTAATCCCAGGGTAGCCTTGAACTGATAATCCTCCTGCCTCACCCCCAAGAGTTGAGTTGTACTTTTTTAAGAGCAAAGATTGGATTCATCAACAATGAAAAAGGAAAATATTTTCCCTCATAGAAAACGATGTCCAAAGTAGTTTTCTGATTCAAATGTAGCTTATAGTACTTAAGAATCCAATATCAATAATATGGTAATTTCTAGAAAGAATGAGGTTGGTTATTTATGTAAACACGTGCAATCCTGGCAAGAGCTGCAGGACTGGGAAGCAACCTTGGCATGACTTGACCAGAGGAGGAGCACCTGCTCTGAAGCTATGATAGACAGGCAGAACTTTGCAAGTTTGTGCTGAGTGCTATTGGTCAGTCTCCTGTCATTGGTGTCTGATGTGGGCAGGAGTGCTGAGGTCACAGAATCTTGGACTAAGATTCTGGAACTCCAAGAGGCAGTGACCTGGCAAAGCATTGTTTAGGGTGTTGCTAGGTGACAAAGCCCTCTCAGATGAGTTGCTGAAACACAGAGGTTTCTTGATGGTAGGCTCTAGTATTTGGGTGACCAGTTTGGAGAGATTTAGTTGACTTTAGGTCAAAGTTCTAGTGTTTGACAAAAAGAAGCAGCCAGGCGAAGATGGGAGGAGGAGGGGAGAAGGTGGTGTGTCCTGTTGGACCTGCCCAGGCCCTGCACATATAGGACCTCTACTACAACGCCTACCTCTACTAACCCTAACCCTAACCCTAACCCTAAACCAAACTCTAACCGTAACCCTAACCCTAACCCTATCCCTAACCCTAACACTAACCCTAACCCAAATATTAACCATAAACCTAACCCTAACCCAAACCCTAACCAAAACCTAACCCTAAACCAAAACCTAACCCTAACCCTAACCCTTACTAAACCATAACCATAACCCTGACCCTAACCCTTACAATAACTGTAACACAAATATTAACCCTAAACCTAACCGTAACACAAACCCTAACCCTAAACCTAACACTAATCCAAACCCTAACCCTAAACCTAACCCTAACACAAAACCTAACCATAACCCTAACCCTAACCTAAACCCAAATCCTAACCCTAACCCTAACCCTAACCCATACCCTAACGTAACCCTAACCCTAAACCTAACCCTAACCCTAACCCTAACCCAAACAGTAACCCTAACCCTGACCCTACCCCTAACCCAGACATTAACCCTAAACCTAACCCTAACCCTAAACCTAAACCTAACCCAAACCCTAAGCTATCCCAATCCCAAACACTAACCCTAACCCTAATCCTAACCCTAACCCTAACACTAACCCTAACGGACCCCATAAACATAACCCTATCCCTAAACACAACCCAACCCAAAACTTAACCCTAAACCTGACCCTAACCCTAACCCTAAAACCGAACAATAAACCTGAACATAAACCTAACCCAAACCCTAACCCTAAACCTAACCCTAACCCAAACCCTGACACTAACAGTAACCCTAACCTAAATCTTAACCCTAACCCTAACCCAAACCATAACTGTAACCCTAACCCTAACCCTAACCCAAACCCTAAGCTAAACCTAACCCTAACAATAACCCAAACCCTAACCCTAACACTAACTCAAACCCTAACCCTAACCCTAACCCACACCCCAACCCAAACCCAAAACCTAACCGTAACCTTCACCCAAACCATGAACCTAATCGTAACCCTAACCGTAACCCAAACCCTGAACATAACCCTAACCCTAACCCTAACACAAACCCTAACACAAACCCTGACCATAACCCTAACCCTAACCCTAACCGAAACACTAACCATAACCAGAACACAAACCATAACTCTATCCCTAAACCTAACCCTAACCCTAAACCTAACCCTAAACCATACGCACACACTAACCCTAACCCTAATCCAAACGCTAACCCTAACACTAACCCTAACCCTAACAGTAATCCTAACCCTATCCCTAACCCAAATCTTAACCTTATCGCAAACACTCACCCTAAATCTAACCTAAACCCTAACCCTAACCCTAACACTAACCCTAAACCAAACCCAAACCCTAATCCTAACACTAACCCTAACCCTAACCCTAACACTCACCCTAACCAAAACGGAAACCCTAAACCTAACCCTAACCCTAACTCACCCTAACCCTAACCCTAAATCTAATACAAACCCTAACCCTAACACTAATCCTAACCCCAACCCTAACCCAAACCATAACCCTAATCCTAATCGTAACCTTAAAACTAAACCTAACCCTAACCCAAACACTAACCCTAACCCTAACCCTAAACCTAACCCTAACCCTAATTCTAACCCTAACCCTAACCCTAATCCTAACCATAACCCATACCCTAATCCCAGGGTAGCCTTGAACTGATAATCCTCCTGCCTCACCCCCAAGAGTTGAGTTGTACTTTTTTAAGAGCAAAGATTGGATTCATCAACAATGAAAAAGGAAAATATTTTCCCTCATAGAAAACGATGTCCAAAGTAGTTTTCTGAATCAAATATAGCTTATAGTACTTAAGAATCCAATATCAATAATATGGTAATTTCTAGAAAGAATGAGGTTGGTTATTTATGTAAACACGTGCAATCCTGGCAAGAGCTGCAGGACTGGGAAGCAACCTTGGCATGACTTGACCAGAGGAGGAGCACCTGCTCTGAAGCTATGATAGACAGGGAGAGCTTTGCAAGTTTGTGCTGAGTGCTATTGGTCAGTCTCCTGTCATTGGTGTCTGATGTGGGCAGGAGTGCTGAGGTCACAGAATCTTGGACTAAGATTCTGGAACTCCAAGAGGCAATGACCTGGCAAAGCATTGTTTAGGGTGTTGCTAGGTGACAAAGCCCTCTCAGATGAGTTGCTGAAACACAGAGGTTTCTTGATGGTAGGCTCTAGTATTTGGGTGACCAGTTTGGAGAGATTTAGTTGACTTTAGGTCAAAGTTCTAGTGTTTGACAAAAAGAAGCAGCCAGGCGAGGATGGGAGGAGGAGGGGAGAAGGTGGTGTGTCCTGTTGGACCTGCCCAGGCCCTGCACATATAGGACCTCTACTACAACGCCTACCTCTACTAACCCTAACCCTAACCCTAACCCTAACCCAAACTCTAACCGTAACCCTAACCCTAACCCTATCCCTAACCCTTACACTAACCCTAACCCAAATATTAACCATAAACCTAACCCTAACCCAAACCCTAACCAAAACCTAACCCTAAACCCAAACCTAACCCTAACCCTAACCCGTACTAAAACATAACCATATCCCTAACCCTAACCCTTACAATAATTGTAACACAAATATTAACCCTAAACCTAACCGTAACACAAACCCTAACCCTAAACCTAACACTAACCCAAACCCTAACCCTAAACCTAACCCTAACACAAAACCTAACCATAACCCTAACCCTAACCTAAACCCAAATCCTAACCCTAACCCTAACCCTAACCCATACCCTAAAGTAACCCTAACCCTAAACCTAACCCTAACCCTAACCCTAACCCAAACACTAACCCTAACCCTGACCCTAACCCTAACCCAAACATTAACCCTAAACCTAACCCTAACCCTAAACCTAAACCTAACCCAAACCCTAAGCTATCCCAATCCCAAACACTAACCCTAAGCCTAATCCTAACCCTAAACCTAACACTAACCCTAACGGAACCCATAAACATAACCGTATCCCTAAACACAACCCAACCCAAAACTTAACCCTAAACCTGACGCTAAACCTAACCCTAAAACCGAACAATAAACCTGAACATAAACCTAACCCAAACCCTAACCCTAAACCTAACCCTAACCCAAACCCTGACACTAACAGTAACCCTAACCTAAATCTTAACCCTAACCCTAACCCAAACCATAACTGTAACCCTAACCCTAACCCTAACCCAAACCCTAAGCTAACCCTAACCCTAACAATAACCCAAACCCTAACCCTAACACTAACTCAAACCCTAACCCTAACCCTAACCCACACCCCAACCCAAACCCAAAACCTAACCGTAACCTTCACCCAAACCATGAACCTAATCGTAACCCTAACCGTAACCCAAACCCTGACCATAACCCTAACCCTAACCCTAACCCTAACCCCTAACCCTAACCCTAACCCTAACCCTAACCCTAACCCAAACACTAACCCTAACCCTAACCCAAACCCTAACCCTAACCCTAAACCTAACCCTAACCCTAATCCAAACGCTAATCCTAACCCTAACCCTAACCCTGACACTAATCCTAACCCTATCCCTAAACCACATCCTAACCTTATCGCAAACACTCACCCTAAACCTAACCTAAACCCTAACCCTAACCCTAACACTAACCCTAACCCAAACCCAAACCCTAATCCTAACACTAACCCTAACCCTAACCCTAACACTCACCCTAACCCAAACGGAAACCCTAAACCTAACCCTAACCCAAACCCTAACCAAAACCTAACCCTCAACCAAAACTTAACTCTAACCCTAACCCAAACCAAACCATAACCGTAACCCTAACCCTAACCCTTACAATAACTGTAACACAAATATTAACCCTAAACATAACCGTAACACAAATCCTAACCCTAAACCTAACCGTAACCCAAACCCTAACCCTAAACCTAACTCTAACACAAAACCTAACCCTTACCCTAACCCTAACCCTAACCTAAACCAAAATCCTAACCCTAACCCTAACCCTAACCCATACCCTAACCCTAACCCTAACCCTAACCCTAACCCAAACCCTAACACTAAACCTAACCCTAACACAAAACCTAACCCTAACCCTAACCCTAACCCTAACCCTATCCCTAACCCTAACCCAAACACTAACCCTAAGCCTAACCCTAACCCTAATCCAAACATTAACCCTAAACATAACCCTAACCCAAACCCTAACCCTAAACCTAACCCTAACCCAAACCCTAACCCTATCCCAAAACCAAACACTAACCCTAAGTCTAATCCTAACCCTAAACCTTACCCTAATCCTAACGGAACCCATAAACATAACCCTATCCCTAAACACAACCCAACCCAAAACTTAACCCTAAACCTGACCCTAACCCTAACCCTAAAACCGAACGCTAAACCTGAACATAAACCTAACCCAAACCCTAACCCTAAACCTAACCCTAACCGAAACCCTGACACTAACAGTAACCGTAACCTAAACCTTAACCCTAACCCTAACCCAAATGATAACTCTAATACTAACCCTAACCAAAACCCAAACACTAACCTAACCCTAACCCTAACAATAACCCAAACCCTAACCCTAATGCCAACTCAAACCCTAACCCTAACCCTAACCCACACCCCAACCCAAACCCAAAACCTTACCTTAAACTTCACCCAAACCATGAACCTAATCGTAACCCTAACCGTAACCCAAACCCTGACCATAACCCTAACCCTAAACCTAACCCTAACACAAACCCTAACCCTAACCCTAACCCTAACCCTAACCCTTACCCAAACCCTAACTCTAACCCTAACCCTAACCCAAACCCAAACCGTAACCCTAAACCTAACCCTAACCCAAACCCAAACCCTAACCCTAACCCTAACCCATACCCTATCCCTAACCCTAACCCTAACCCTAAAACTAATCCTAACGCAAACCAAACCCTAACACTAACTATAACCCTAACCCTAACCCTAACCCTAACCCAAACCCTATCCTTAACCCTAACCCTAACCCTAACACTAATCCTAACGCAATCCAAACCCTAACACTAACCATAACCCTAACCCTAACCCTAACCGAAACCCAAACCCTAACCCTAACCCTAACCCTAAACGAATCCCTAACCATAACCAGAACACAAACCATAACTCTATCCCTAAACCTAACCCTAATCCTAAACCTAACCCTAAACGAAGCGCACGCCCTAACCCTACCCCTAATCCAAACGCTAATCCTAACCCTAACTCTAAACCTAACACTAATCCTAACCCTATCCCTAACCCAAATCCTAACCTTATAGCAAACACTCACCCTAAACCTAACCTAAACCCTAACCCTAACCCTAACACTAACCCTAACCCAAACCCAAACCCTAATCCTAACACTAACCCTAACCCTAACCCTAACACTCACCCTAACCCAAATGGAAACCCTAAACCTAACCCTAACCCTAACTCAAACCCTAACCCTAACCCTAAATCTAATACAAACCCTAACCTTAACACTAATCCTAACCCCAACCCTAACCCAAACCATAACCCTAATCCTAATCGTAACCCTAAAACTAAACCTAACCCTAAACCAAACACTAACCCTAACCCTAACCCTAATTCTAACCCTAACCCTAACCCTAACCCTTACCCTAACCCTAACCATAACCCTAATCCTAATCGTAACCCTAACCCAAACACTAACCCTAACCCTAACCCTAAACCTAACCCTAAACCTAATTCTAACCCTAACCCTAACCCTAACCATAACCATAACCCATACCCTAATCCCAGGGTAGCCTTGAACTGATAATCCTCCTGCCTCACCCCCAAGAGTTGAGTTGTACTTTTTTAAGAGCAAAGATTGGATTCATCAACAATGAAAAAGGAAAATATTTTCCCTCATAGAAAACGATGTCCAAAGTAGTTTTCTGATTCAAATGTAGCTTATAGTACTTAAGAATCCAATATCAATAATATGGTAATTTCTAGAAAGAATGAGGTTGGTTATTTATGTAAACACGTGCAATCCTGGCAAGAGCTGCAGGACTGGGAAGCAACCTTGGCATGACTTGACCAGAGGAGGAGCACCTGCTCTGAAGCTATGATAGACAGGCAGAACTTTGCAAGTTTGTGCTGAGTGCTATTGGTCAGTCTCCTGTCATTGGTGTCTGATGTGGGCAGGAGTGCTGAGGTCACAGAATCTTGGACTAAGATTCTGGAACTCCAAGAGGCAGTGACCTGGCAAAGCATTGTTTAGGGTGTTGCTAGGTGACAAAGCCCTCTCAGATGAGTTGCTGAAACACAGAGGTTTCTTGATGGTAGGCTCTAGTATTTGGGTGACCAGTTTGGAGAGATTTAGTTGACTTTAGGTCAAAGTTCTAGTGTTTGACAAAAAGAAGCAGCCAGGCGAAGATGGGAGGAGGAGGGGAGAAGGTGGTGTGTCCTGTTGGACCTGCCCAGGCCCTGCACATATAGGACCTCTACTACAACGCCTACCTCTACTAACCCTAACCCTAACCCTAACCCTAAACCAAACTCTAACCGTAACCCTAACCCTAACCCTATCCCTAACCCTAACACTAACCCTAACCCAAATATTAACCATAAACCTAACCCTAACCCAAACCCTAACCAAAACCTAACCCTAAACCAAAACCTAACCCTAACCCTAACCCTTACTAAACCATAACCATAACCCTGACCCTAACCCTTACAATAACTGTAACACAAATATTAACCCTAAACCTAACCGTAACACAAACCCTAACCCTAAACCTAACACTAATCCAAACCCTAACCCTAAACCTAACCCTAACACAAAACCTAACCATAACCCTAACCCTAACCTAAACCCAAATCCTAACCCTAACCCTAACCCTAACCCATACCCTAACGTAACCCTAACCCTAAACCTAACCCTAACCCTAACCCTAACCCAAACACTAACCCTAACCCTGACCCTAACCCTAACCCAAACATTAACCCTAAACCTAACCCTAACCCTAAACCTAAACCTAACCCAAACCCTAAGCTATCCCAATCCCAAACACTAACCCTAAGCCTAATCCTAACCCTAAACCTAACACTAACCCTAACGGAACCCATAAACATAACCCTATCCCTAAACACAACCCAACCCAAAACTTAACCCTAAACCTGACCCTAACCCTAACCCTAAAACCGAACAATAAACCTGAACATAAACCTAACCCAAACCCTAACCCTAAACCTAACCCTAACCCAAACCCTGACACTAACAGTAACCCTAACCTAAATCTTAACCCTAACCCTAACCCAAACCATAACTGTAACCCTAACCCTAACCCTAACCCAAACCCTAAGCTAAACCTAACCCTAACAATAACCCAAACCCTAACCCTAACACTAACTCAAACCCTAACCCTAACCCTAACCCACACCCCAACCCAAACCCAAAACCTAACCGTAACCTTCACCCAAACCATGAACCTAATCGTAACCCTAACCGTAACCCAAACCCTGACCATAACCCTAACCCTAACCCTAACACAAACCCTAACACAAACCCTGACCATAACCCTAACCCTAACCCTAACCGAAACCCTAACCATAACCAGAACACAAACCATAACTCTATCCCTAAACCTAACCCTAACCCTAAACCTAACCCTAAACCAAACGCACACACTAACCCTAACCCTAATCCAAACGCTAACCCTAACCGTAACCCTAACCCTAACAGTAATCCTAACCCTATCCCTAACCCAAATCTTAACCTTATCGCAAACACTCACCCTAAATCTAACCTAAACCCTAACCCTAACCCTAACACTAACCCTAAACCAAACCCAAACCCTAATCCTAACACTAACCCTAACCCTAACCCTAACACTCACCCTAACCAAAACGGAAACCCTAAACCTAACCCTAACCCTAACTCACCCTAACCCTAACCCTAAATCTAATACAAACCCTAACCCTAACACTAATCCTAACCCCAACCCTAACCCAAACCATAACCCTAATCCTAATCGTAACCTTAAAACTAAACCTAACCCTAACCCAAACACTAACCCTAACCCTAACCCTAAACCTAACCCTAACCCTAATTCTAACCCTAACCCTAACCCTAATCCTAACCATAACCCATACCCTAATCCCAGGGTAGCCTTGAACTGATAATCCTCCTGCCTCACCCCCAAGAGTTGAGTTGTACTTTTTTAAGAGCAAAGATTGGATTCATCAACAATGAAAAAGGAAAATATTTTCCCTCATAGAAAACGATGTCCAAAGTAGTTTTCTGATTCAAATATAGCTTATAGTACTTAAGAATCCAATATCAATAATATGGTAATTTCTAGAAAGAATGAGGTTGGTTATTTATGTAAACACGTGCAATCCTGGCAAGAGCTGCAGGACTGGGAAGCAACCTTGGCATGACTTGACCAGAGGAGGAGCACCTGCTCTGAAGCTATGATAGACAGGCAGAGCTTTGCAAGTTTGTGCTGAGTGCTATTGGTCAGTCTCCTGTCATTGGTGTCTGATGTGGGCAGGAGTGCTGAGGTCACAGAATCTTGGACTAAGATTCTGGAACTCCAAGAGGCAGTGACCTGGCAAAGCATTGTTTAGGGTGTTGCTAGGTGACAAAGCCCTCTCAGATGAGTTGCTGAAACACAGAGGTTTCTTGATGGTAGGCTCTAGTATTTGGGTGACCAGTTTGGAGAGATTTAGTTGACTTTAGGTCAAAGTTCTAGTGTTTGACAAAAAGAAGCAGCCAGGCGAGGATGGGAGGAGGAGGGGAGAAGGTGGTGTGTCCTGTTGGACCTGCCCAGGCCCTGCACATATAGGACCTCTACTACAACGCCTACCTCTACTAACCCTAACCCTAACCCTAACCCTAACCCAAACTCTAACCGTAACCCTAACCCTAACCCTATCCCTAACCCTTACACTAACCCTAACCCAAATATTAACCATAAACCTAACCCTAACCCAAACCCTAACCAAAACCTAACCCTAAACCCAAACCTAACCCTAACCCTAACCCGTACTAAACCATAACCATATCCCTAACTCTAATCCTTACAATAATTGTAACACAAATATTAACCCTAAACCTAACCGTAACACAAACCCTAACCCTAAACCTAACACTAACCCAAACCCTAACCCTAAACCTAACCCTAACACAAAACCTAACCATAACCCTAACCCTAACCTAAACCCAAATCCTAACCCTAACCCTAACCCTAACCCATACCCTAACGTAACCCTAACCCTAAACCTAACCCTAACCCTAACCCTAACCCAAACACTAACCCTAACCCTGACCCTAACCCTAACCCAAACATTAACCCTAAACCTAACCCTAACCCTAAACCTAAACCTAACCCAAACCCTAAGCTATCCCAATCCCAAACACTAACCCTAAGCCTAATCCTAACCCTAAACCTAACACTAACCCTAACGGAACCCATAAACATAACCGTATCCCTAAACACAACCCAACCCAAAACTTAACCCTAAACCTGACGCTAAAACTAACCCTAAAACCGAACAATAAACCTGAACATAAACCTAACCCAAACCCTAACCCTAAACCTAACCCTAACCCAAACCCTGACACTAACAGTAACCCTAACCTAAATCTTAACCCTAACCCTAACCCAAACCATAACTGTAACCCTAACCCTAACCCTAACCCAAACCCTAAGCTAACCCTAACCCTAACAATAACCCAAACCCTAACCCTAACACTAACTCAAACCCTAACCCTAACCCTAACCCACACCCCAACCCAAACCCAAAACCTAACCGTAACCTTCACCCAAACCATGAACCTAATCGTAACCCTAACCGTAACCCAAACCCTGACCATAACCCTAACCCTAACCCTAACCCTAACCCCTAACCCTAACCCTAACCCTAACCCTAACCCTAACCCAAACACTAACCCTAACCCTAACCCAAACCCTAACCCTAACCCTAAACCTAACCCTAACCCTAATCCAAACGCTAATCCTAACCCTAACCCTAACCCTGACACTAATCCTAACCCTATCCCTAAACCACATCCTAACCTTATCGCAAACACTCACCCTAAACCTAACCTAAACCCTAACCCTAACCCTAACACTTACCCTAACCCAAACCCAAACCCTAATCCTAACACTAACCCTAACCCTAACCCTAACACTCACCCTAACCCAAACGGAAACCCTAAACCTAACCCTAACCCAAACCCTAACCAAAACCTAACCCTCAACCAAAACTTAACTCTAACCCTAACCCAAACCAAACCATAACCGTAACCCTAACCCTAACCCTTACAATAACTGTAACACAAATATTAACCCTAAACATAACCGTAACACAAATCCTAACCCTAAACCTAACCGTAACCCAAACCCTAACCCTAAACCTAACTCTAACACAAAACCTAACCCTAACCCTAACCCTAACCCTAACCTAAACCCAAATCCTAACCCTAACCCTAACCCTAACCCATACCCTAACCCTAACCCTCACCCTTCACCTAAGCCTGACCCTCACCCATACCCTAACCCTAACCCTCACGCTAACTCAAAACCTAACCCTAACCCTACCCCTCACCCTAACCCTATCCCTACCCCTAACCCAAACACTAACCCTAAGCCTAACCCTAACCCTAATCCAAACATTAACCCTAAACATAACCCTAACCCAAACCCTAACCCTAAACCTAACCCTAACCCAAACCCTAACCCTATCCCAAAACCAAACACTAACCCTAAGTCTAATCCTAACCCTAAACCTAACCCTAATCCTAACGGAACCCATAAACATAACCCTATCCCTAAACACAACCCAACCCAAAACTTAACCCTAAACCTGACCCTAACCCTAACCCTAAAACCGAACGCTAAACCTGAACATAAACCTAACCCAAACCCTAACCCTAAACCTAACCCTAACCGAAACCCTGACACTAACAGTAACCGTAACCTAAACCTTAACCCTAACCCTAACCCAAATGATAACTCTAATACTAACCCTAACCAAAACCCAAACACTAACCTAACCCTAACCCTAACAATAACCCAAACCCTAACCCTAATGCCAACTCAAACCCTAACCCTAACCCTAACCCACACCCCAACCGAAACCCAAAACCTTACCTTAAACTTCACCCAAACCATGAACCTAATCGTAACCCTAACCGTAACCCAAACCCTGACCATAACCCTAACCCTAAACCTAACCCTAACACAAACCCTAACCCTAACCCTAACCCTAACCCTAACCCTTACCCAAACCCTAACTCTAACCCTAACCCTAACCCAAACCCAAACCGTAACCCTAAACCTAACCCTAACCCAAACCCAAACCCTAACCCTAACCCTAACCCATACCCTATCCCTAACCCTAACCCTAACCCTAAAACTAATCCTAACGCAAACCAAACCCTAACACTAACTATAACCCTAACCCTAACCCTAACACTAACCCAAACCCTAACACTAACCCTAACGCTAACCCAAACCCTAACTCTAACCCTAAACCTAACCCAAACCCAAACCCTAACCCTAAACCTAATCCTAACCCAAAACCTAACCGTAACCCTAACCCTAACCCAAACCCTATCCTTAACCCTAACCCTAACCCTAACACTAATCCTAACGCAATCCAAACCCTAACACTAACCATAACCCTAACCCTAACCCTAACCGAAACCCAAACCCTAACCCTAACCCTAACCCTAAACGAATCCCTAACCATAACCAGAACACAAACCATAACTCTATCCCTAAACCTTACCCTAATCCTAAACCTAACCCTAAACGAAACGCACACCCTAACCCTACCCCTAATCCAAACGCTAATCCTAACCCTAACTCTAAACCTAACACTAATCCTAACCCTATCCCTAACCCAAATCCTAACCTTATAGCAAACACTCACCCTAAACCTAACCTAAACCCTAACCCTAACCCTAACACTAACCCTAACCCAAACCCAAACCCTAATCCTAACACTAACCCTAACCCTAACCCTAACACTCACCCTAACCCAAATGGAAACCCTAAACCTAACCCTAACCCTAACTCAAACCCTAACCCTAACCCTAAATCTAATACAAACCCTAACCTTAACACTAATCCTAACCCCAACCCTAACCCAAACCATAACCCTAATCCTAATCGTAACCCTAAAACTAAAACTAACCCTAAACCAAACACTAACCCTAACCCTAACCCTAATTCTAACCCTAACCCTAACCCTAACCCTAACCCTAACCCTAACCATAACCCTAATCCTAATCGTAACCCTAACCCAAACACTAACCCTAACCCTAACCCTAAACCTAACCCTAAACCTAATTCTAACCCTAACCCTAACCCTAACCATAACCATAACCCATACCCTAATCCCAGGGTAGCCTTGAACTGATAATCCTCCTGCCTCACCCCCAAGAGTTGAGTTGTACTTTTTTAAGAGCAAAGATTGGATTCATCAACAATGAAAAAGGAAAATATTTTCCCTCATAGAAAACGATGTCCAAAGTAGTTTTCTGATTCAAATGTAGCTTATAGTACTTAAGAATCCAATATTAATAATATGGTAATTTCTAGAAAGAATGAGGTTGGTTATTTATGTAAACACGTGCAATCCTGGCAAGAGCTGCAGGACTGGGAAGCAACCTTGGCATGACTTGGCCAGAGGAGGAGCACCTGCTCTGAAGCTATGATAGACAGGCAGAACTTTGCAAGTTTGTGCTGAGTGCTATTGGTCAGTCTCCTGTCATTGGTGTCTGATGTGGGCAGGAGTGCTGAGGTCACAGAATCTTGGACTAAGATTCTGGAACTCCAAGAGGCAGTGACCTGGCAAAGCATTGTTTAGGGTGTTGCTAGGTGACAAAGCCCTCTCAGATGAGTTGCTGAAACACAGAGGTTTCTTGATGGTAGGCTCTAGTATTTGGGTGACCAGTTTGGAGAGATTTAGTTGACTTTAGGTCAAAGTTCTAGTGTTTGACAAAAAGAAGCAGCCAGGCGAAGATGGGAGGAGGAGGGGAGAAGGTGGTGTGTCCTGTTGGACCTGCCCAGGCCCTGCACATATAGGACCTCTACTACAACGCCTACCTCTACTAACCCTAACCCTAACCCTAACCCTAAACCAAACTCTAACCGTAACCCTAACCCTAACCCTATCCCTAACCCTAACACTAACCCTAACCCAAATATTAACCATAAACCTAACCCTAACCCAAACCCTAACCAAAACCTAACCCTAAACCAAAACCTAACCCTAACCCTAACCCTTACTAAACCATAACCATAACCCTGACCGTAACCCTTACAATAACTGTAACACAAATATTAACCCTAAACCTAACCGTAACACAAACCCTAACCCTAAACCTAACACTAATCCAAACCCTAACCCTAAACCTAACCCTAACACAAAACCTAACCATAACCCTAACCCTAACCTAAACCCAAATCCTAACCCTAACCCTAACCCTAACCCATACCCTAACGTAACCCTAACCCTAAACCTAACCCTAACCGTAACCCGAACCCAAACACTAACCCTAACCCTGACCCTGACCCTAACCCAAACATTAACCCTAAACCTAACCCTAACCCTAAACCTAAACCTAACCCAAAAACTAATCTATCCCAATCCCAAACACTAACCCTAAGCCTAATCCTAACCCTAAACCTAACACTAACCCTAACGGAACCCATAAACATAACCCTATCCCTAAACACAACCCAACCCAAAACTTAACCCTAAACCTGACCCTAACCCTAACCCTAAAACCGAACAATAAACCTGAACATAAACCTAACCCAAACCCTAACCCTAAACCTAACCCTAACCCAAACCCTGACACTAACAGTAACCCTAACCTAAATCTTAACCCTAACCCTAACCCAAACCATAACTGTAACCCTAACCCTAACCCTAACCCAAACCCTAAGCTAAACCTAACCCTAACAATAACCCAAACCCTAACCCTAACACTAACTCAAACCCTAACCCTAACCCTAACCCACACCCCAACCCAAACCCAAAACCTAACCGTAACCTTCACCCAAACCATGAACCTAATCGTAACGCTAACCGTAACCCAAACCCTGTCCATAACCCTAACCCTAACCCTAACACAAACCCTAACACAAACCCTGAACATAACCCTAACCCTAACCCTAACCGAAACCCTAACCATAACCAGAACACAAACCATAACTCTATCCCTAAACCTAACCCTAACCCTAAACCTAACCCTAAACCAAACGCACACACTAACCCTAACCCTAATCCAAACGCTAACCCTAACCCTAACCCTAACCCTAACAGTAATCCTAACCCTATCCCTAACCCAAATCTTTACCTTATCGCAAGCACTCACCCTAAACCTAACCTAAACCCTAACCCTAACCCTAACACTACCCCTAAACCAACCCCAACCCCTAATCCTAACACTAACCCTAACCCTACCCCTAACACTCACCCTAACCAAAACGGAACCCCTAAACCTACCGCTAACCCTAACTCACCCTAACCCTAACCCTAAATCTAATACAAACCCTAACCCTAACACTAATCCTAACCCCAACCCTAACCCAAACCATAACCCTAATCCTAATCGTAACCTTAAAACTAAACCTAACCCTAACCCAAACACTAACCCTAACCCTAACCCTAAACCTAACCCTAACCCTAATTCTAACCCTAACCCTAACCCTAATCCTAACCATAACCCATACCCTAATCCCAGGGTAGCCTTGAACTGATAATCCTCCTGCCTCACCCCCAAGAGTTGAGTTGTACTTTTTTAAGAGCAAAGATTGGATTCATCAACAATGAAAAAGGAAAATATTTTCCCTCATAGAAAACGATGTCCAAAGTAGTTTTCTGAATCAAATATAGCTTATAGTACTTAAGAATCCAATATCAATAATATGGTAATTTCTAGAAAGAATGAGGTTGGTTATTTATGTAAACACGTGCAATCCTGGCAAGAGCTGCAGGACTGGGAAGCAACCTTGGCATGACTTGACCAGAGGAGGAGCACCTGCTCTGAAGCTATGATAGACAGGCAGAGCTTTGCAAGTTTGTGCTGAGTGCTATTGGTCAGTCTCCTGTCATTGGTGTCTGATGTGGGCAGGAGTGCTGAGGTCACAGAATCTTGGACTAAGATTCTGGAACTCCAAGAGGCAGTGACCTGGCAAAGCATTGTTTAGGGTGTTGCTAGGTGACAAAGCCCTCTCAGATGAGTTGCTGAAACACAGAGGTTTCTTGATGGTAGGCTCTAGTATTTGGGTGACCAGTTTGGAGAGATTTAGTTGACTTTAGGTCAAAGTTCTAGTGTTTGACAAAAAGAAGCAGCCAGGCGAGGATGGGAGGAGGAGGGGAGAAGGTGGTGTGTCCTGTTGGACCTGCCCAGGCCCTGCACATATAGGACCTCTACTACAACGCCTACCTCTACTAACCCTAACCCTAACCCTAACCCTAACCCAAACTCTAACCGTAACCCTAACCCTAACCCTATCCCTAACCCTTACACTAACCCTAACCCAAATATTAACCATAAACCTAACCCTAACCCAAACCCTAACCAAACCCTAACCCTAAACCCAAACCTAACCCTAACCCTAACCCGTACTAAAACATAACCATAACCCTAACCCTAACCCTTACAATAATTGTAACACAAATATTAACCCTAAACCTAACCGTAACACAAACCCTAACCCTAAACCTAACACTAACCCAAACCCTAACCCTAAACCTAACCCTAACACAAAACCTAACCATAACCCTAACCCTAACCTAAACCCAAATCCTAACCCTAACCCTAACCCTAACCCATACCCTAACGTAACCCTAACCCTAAACCTAACCCTAACCCTAACCCTAACCCAAACACTAACCCTAACCCTGACCCTAACCCTAACCCAAACATTAACCCTAAACCTAACCCTAACCCTAAACCTAAACCTAACCCAAACCCTAAGCTATCCCAATCCCAAACACTAACCCTAAGCCTAATCCTAACCCTAAACCTAACACTAACCCTAACGGAACCCATAAACATAACCGTATCCCTAAACACAACCCAACCCAAAACTTAACCCTAAACCTGACGCTAACCCTAACCCTAAAACCGAACAATAAACCTGAACATAAACCTAACCCAAACCCTAACCCTAAACCTAACCCTAACCCAAACCCTGACACTAACAGTAACCCTAACCTAAATCTTAACCCTAACCCTAACCCAAACCATAACTGTAACCCTAACCCTAACCCTAACCCAAACCCTAAGCTAACCCTAACCCTAACAATAACCCAAACCCTAACCCTAACACTAACTCAAAGCCTAACCCTAACCCTAACCCACACCCCAACTCAAACGCAAAACCTAAGCGTAACCTTCACCCAAACCATGAACCTAATCGTAACCCTAACCGTAACCCAAACCCTGACCATAACCCTAACCCTAACCCTAACCCTAACACAAACCCTAACACAAACCCTGACCATCACCCTAACCCTAACCCTAACCGAAACCCTAACCATAACCAGAACACAAACCATAACTCTATCCCTAAACCTAACCCTACCCCTAAACCTAACCCTAAACCAAACGCACACACTAACCCTAACCCTAATCCAAACGCTAACCCTAACCCTAACCCTAACCCTAACACTAATCCTAACCCTATCCCAAACCCAAATCTTAACCTTATCGCAAACACTCACCCTAAACCTAACCTAAACCCTAACCCTAACCCTAACACTAACCCTAAACCAAACCCAAACCCTAATCCTAACACTAACCCTAACCCTAACCCTAACACTCACCCTAACCCAAACGGAAACCCTAAACCTAACCCTAACCCTAACTCACCCTAACCCTAACCCTAAATCTAATACAAACCCTAACCCTAACACTAATCCTAACCCCAACCCTAACCCAAACCATAACCCTAATACTAATCGTAACGTTAAAACTAAACCTAACCCTAACCCAAACACTAACCCTAACCCTAACCCTAAACCTAACCCTAACCCTAATTCTAACCCTAACCCTAACCCTAACCCTAACCATAACCCATACCCTAATCCCAGGGTAGCCTTGAACTGATAATCCTCCTGCCTCACCCCCAGGAGTTGAGTTGTACTTTTTTAAGAGCAAAGATTGGATTCAGCAACAATGAAAAAGGAAAATATTTTCCCTCATAGAAAACGATGTCCAAAGTAGTTTTCTGATTCAAATGTAGGTTATAGTACTTAAGAATCCAATATCAATAATATGGTAATTTCTAGAAAGAATGAGGATGGTTATTTATGTAAACACGTGCAATCCTGGCAAGAGCTGCAGGACTGGGAAGCAACCTTGGCATGACTTGACCAGAGGAGGAGCACCTGCTCTGAAGCTATGATAGACAGGCAGAGCTTTGCAAGTTTGTGCTGAGTGCTATTGGTCAGTCTCCTGTCATTGGTGTCTGATGTGGGCAGGAATGCTGAAGGTCACAGAATCTTGGACTAAGATTCTGGAACTCCAAGAGGGAGTGACCTGGCAAAGCATTCTTTTGGGTGTTGCTAGGTGACAGAGCCCTCTCAGATGAGTTGCTGAAACACAGAGGTTTCTTGATGGTAGGCTCTAGTGTTGGGGTGACCAGTTTGGAGAGATTTAGTTGACTTTAGGTCAAAGTTCTAGTGTTTGACAAAAAGAAGCAGCAAGGCGAAGATGGGAGGAGGAGGGGAGAAGGTGGTGTGTCCTGTTGGACCTGCCCAGGCCCTGCACATATAGGACCTCTACTACAACGCCTACCTCTACTAACCCTAACCCTAACCCTAACCCTAACCCAAACTCTAACCGTAACCCTAACCCTAACCCTATCCCTAACCCTTACACTAACCCTAACCCAAATATTAACCATAAACCTAACCCTAACCCAAACCCTAACCAAAACCTAACCCTAAACCCAAACCTAACCCTAACCCTAACCCGTACTAAACCATAACCATAACCCTAACCCTAACCCTTACAATAACTGTAACACAAATATTAACCCTAAACCTAACCGTAACACAAACCCTAACCCTAAACCTAACACTAACCCAAACCCTAACCCTAAACCTAACCCTAACACAAAACCTAACCATAACCCAACCCTAACCTAAACCCAAATCCTAACCCTAACCCTAACCCTAACCCATACCCTAACGTAACCCTAACCCTAAACCTAACCCTAACCCTAACCCTAACCCAAACACTAACCCTAACCCTGACCCTAACCCTAACCCAAACATTAACCCTAAACCTAACCCTAACCCTAAACCTAAACCTAACCCAAACCCTAAGCTATCCCAATCCCAAACACTAACCCTAAGCCTAATCCTAACCCTAAACCTAACACTAACCCTAACAGAACCCATAAACATAACTCTATCCCTAAACACAACCCAACCCAAAACTTAACCCTAAACCTGACGCTAACCCTAACGCTAAAACCGAACAATAAACCTGAACATAAACCTAACCCAAACCCTAACCCTAAACCTAACCCTAACCCAAACCCTGACACTAACAGTAACCCTAACCTAAATCTTAACCCTAACCCTAACCCAAACCATAACTGTAACCCTAACCCTAACCCTAACCCAAACCCTAAGCTAACCCTAACCCTAACAATAACCCAAACCCTAACCCTAACACTAACCCAAACCCTAACCCTAACCCTAACCCACAACCCAACCCAAACCCAAAACCTAACCGTAACCTTCACCCAAACCATGAACCTAATCGTAACCCTAACCGTAACTCAAACCCTGACCATAACCCTAACCCTAACCCTAACCCTAACACAAACCCTAACACAAACCCTGACCATAACCCTAACCCTAACCCTAACCGAAACACTAACCATAACCAGAACACAAACCATAACTCTATCCCTAAACCTAACCCTAACCCTAAACCTAACCCTAAACCAAACGCACACACTAACCCTAACCCTAATCCAAACGCTCACCCTCACCCTAACCCTACCCCTAACACTAATCCTAACCCTATCCCTAACCCAAATCTTAACCTTATCGCAAACACTCACCCTAAACCTACCCTAAACCCTAACCCTAACCCTAACACTAACCCTAAACCAAACCCAAACCCTAATCCTAACACTAACCCTAACCCTAACCCTAACACTCACCCTAACCCAAACGGAAACCCTAAACCTAACCCTAACCCTAACTCACCCTAACCCTAACCCTAAATCTAATACAAACCCTAACCCTAACACTAATCCTAACCCCAACCCTAACCCAAACCATAACCCTAATCCTAATCGTAACGTTAAAACTAAACCTAACCCTAACCCAAACACTAACCCTAACCCTAACCCTAAACCTAACCCTAACCCTAATTCTAACCCTAACCCTAACCCTAACCCTAACCATAACCCATACCCTAATCCCAGGGTAGCCTTGAACTGATAATCCTCCTGCCTCACCCCCAGGAGTTGAGTTGTACTTTTTTAAGAGCAAAGATTGGATTCAGCAACAATGAAAAAGGAAAATATTTTCCCTCATAGAAAACGATGTCCAAAGTAGTTTTCTGATTCAAATGTAGGTTATAGTACTTAAGAATCCAATATCAATAATATGGTAATTTCTAGAAAGAATGAGGTTGGTTATTTATGTAAACACGTGCAATCCTGGCAAGAGCTGCAGGACTGGGAAGCAACCTTGGCATGACTTGACCAGAGGAGGAGCACCTGCTCTGAAGCTATGATAGACAGGCAGAGCTTTGCAAGTTTGTGCTGAGTGCTATTGGTCAGTCTCCTGTCATTGGTGTCTGATGTGGGCAGGAGTGCTGAGATCACAGAATCTTGGACTAAGATTCTGGAACTCCAAGAGGCAGTGACCTGGCAAAGCATTGTTTAGGGTGTTGCTAGGTGACAAAGCCCTCTCGGATGAGTTGCTGAAACACATTGGTTTCTTGATGGTAGGCTCTAGTATTTGGGTGACCAGTTTGGAGAGATTTAGTTGACTGTAGGTCAAAGTTCTAGTGTTTGACAAAAAGAAGCAGCCAGGAGAAGATGGGAGGAGAAGGGGAGAAGGTGGTGTGTCCTGTTGGACCTGCCCAGGCCCTGCACATATAGTACCTCTACTACAACGCCTACCTCTACTAACCCTAACCCTAACCCTAACCCTAACCCAAACTCTAACCGTAACCCTAAACCTAACCCTATCCCTAACCCTAACACTAACCTTAAACCAAATATTAACAATAAACCTAACCCTAACCCAAACCCTAACCAAAACCTAACCCTAAACCAAAACCTAACCCTAACCCTAACCCTTACCAAACCATAACCGTAACCCTAACCCTAACCCTTACAATAACTGTAACACAAATATTAACCCTAAACCTAACCGTAACACAAACCCTAACCCTAAACCTAACACTAACCCAAACCCTAACCCTAAACCTAACCCTAACACAAAACCTAACCATAACCCTAAAACTTACCCTAACCTAAACCCAAATCCTAACCCTAACCCTAACCCTAACTCATACCCTAACGTAACCCTAACCCTAAACCTAACCCTAACCCTAACCCTAACCCAAACACTAACCCTAACACTAACCCTAACCCTAACCCAAACATTAACCCTAAACCTAACCCTAACCCTAAACCTAAACCTAACCCAAACCCTAACCCTATCCCAAACCCAAACATTAACCCTAAGCCTAATCCTAACCCTAAACCTAACACTAACCCTAACGGAACCCATAAACATAACCCTATCCCTAAACACAACCCAACCCAAAACTTAACCCTAAACCTGACCCTAACCCTAACCCTAAAACCGAACACTAAACCTGAACATAAACCTAACCCAAACCCTAACCCTAAACCTAACCCTAACCCAAACCCTGACACTAACAGTAACCCTAACCTAAACCTTAACCCTAACCCTAACCCATACCATAACTCTAACCCTAAACCTAACCCTAAACCAAACCCTAACGTAACCCTAACCCTAACAATAACCCAAACCCTAACCCTAACACTAACTCAAAACCTAACCCTAACCCTAACCCACACCCCAACCCAAACCCAAAACCTAATCGTAACCTTCACCCAAACCATGAACCTAATCGTAACCCTAACCCTAACCCAAACCCTGACCATAACCCTAACCCTAACCCTAACCCTAACACAAACCCTAACAAAAACCCTGATCATAAACCTAACCCTAACCCTAACCGAAACCCTAACCATAACCAGAACACAAACCATAACTCTATCCCTAAACCTAACCCTAACCCTAAACCTAACCCTAAACCAAACGCACACCCTAACCCTAACCCTAATCCAAACGCTAACCCTAACCCTTACCCTAACCCTAACACAAATCCTAACCCTATCCCTAACCCAAATCTTAACCTTATCGCAAACACTCACCCTAAACCTAACCTAAAACCTAACCCTAACCCTAACACTAACCCTAACCCAATCCCAAACCCTAATCCGAACACTAACCCTAACCCTAACCCTAACACTCACCCTAACCCAAACGGGAACCCTAAACCTAACCCTAACCCTAACTCAAACCCCAACCCTAACCCTAACTCTAATACAAACCCTAACCCTAACCCTAATCCTAACCCAACCCTAACCCAAACCATAACCCTAATCCTAATCCTAACCCTAAAACTAAAGCTAACCCTAACCCAAACACTAACCCTAACCCTAACCCAAACCCTAACCCTAACCCAAACCCTAACCCTAAACCTAACCCTAACTCATACCCTAACCCTAAACCTAAACCTAACAGAAACCCTAAACCTAACCCTAACCCTAACCCTCACCCAAACCCAAACCCTAATACTAACATTAACCCTAACCCTAACCCTAACCCAAACTCTAACCGTAACCCTAACCCTAACCCTATCCCTAACCCTAACACTAACCCTAACCCAAATATTAACCCTAAACCTAACCCTAACCCAAACCCTAACCAAAACCTAACCCTAAACCAAAACCTAACCCTAACCCTAACCCTAACCAAACGATAACCGTAACCCTAACCCTAACCCTTACAATAACTCTAACACAAATATTAACCCTAAACCTAACCGTAACACAAACCCTAACCCTAAACCTAACCCTTACCCAAACCCTAACCCTAAACCTAACCCTAACCAAAATCTAACCCTAACCCTAACCCTAACCCTAACCTAAACCCAAATCCTAACCCTAACCCTAACCCTAACCCATACCCTAACCGTAACCCGAACCCTAACTCTAAACCTAAGCCTAACACAAACCCTAACCCGAAACCTAACCCTAACACAAAACCTAACCCTAACCCTAACCCTAACCCTAACCCTAACACTAATCCTAACCCTATGCCTAACCCAAATCCTAAACTTATTGCAAACACTCACCCTAAACCTAACCTAAACCCTAACCCTAAACCTAACACTAACCCTAACCCAAACCCAAACCCTAATCCTATCACTAACCCTATCCCTAAACCTAAAACTCACCCTAACCCAAACGAAAAACCTAAACCTAACCCTAACCCCAACTCAAAAACTAACCCAAACCCTAACTCTAATACAAACCCTAACCCTAACCCTAATAGTAACCCAACCCTACTCCAAACCATAACCCTAATCCTAATCCTAACCCTAAAACTAAACCTAACCCAAACCAAACACTAACCCTAACCCTAACCCAAACCCTAACCCTAACCCAAACCCTAACCCTAAACATACCCCTAACCCAAACCCTAACTCTAAACCTAACCCTAACCCAAACCCTAACCCTAACCCTAACCCTAACCGAAACCCTAACCATAACCAGAACACAAACCATAACTCTATCCCTAAACCTAACCCTAACCCTAAACCTAACCCTAAACCAAACGCACACCCTAACCCTAACCCTAATCCAAACGCTAACCCTAACCCTTACCCTAACCCTAACACTAATCCTAACCCTATCCCTAACCCAAATCTTAACCTTATCGCAAACACTCACCCTAAACCTAACCTAAAACCTAACCCTAACCCTAACACTAACCCTAACCCAAATTCAAACCCTAATCCGAACACTAACCCTAACCCTAACCCTAACACTCACCCTAACCCAAACGGGAACCCTAAACCTAACCCTAACCCTAACTCAAACCCCAACCCTAACCCTAACTCTAATACAAACCCTAACCCTAACCCTAATCCTAACCCAACCCTAACCCAAACCATAACCCTAATCCTAATCCTAACCCTAAAACTAAAGCTAACCCTAACCCAAACACTAACCCTAACCCTAACCCAAACCCTAACCCTAACCCAAACCCTAACCCTAAACCTAACCCTAACTCAAACCCTAACCCTAAACCTAAACCTAACAGAAACCCTAAACCTAACACTAACCCTAACCCTCAACCAAACCCAAACCCTAATACTAACATTAACCCTAACCCTAACCCTAACCCAAACTCTAACCGTAACCCTAACCCTAATCCTATCCCTAACCCTAACACTAACCCTAACCCAAATATTAACCCTAAACCTAACCCTAACCCAAACCCTAACCAAAACCTAACCCTAAACCAAAACCTAACCCTAACCCTAACCCTAACCAAACGATAACCGTAACCCTAACCCTAACCCTTACAATAACTCTAACACAAATATTAACCCTAAACCTAACCGTAACACAAACCCTAACCCTAAACCTAACCCTTACCCAAACCCTAACCCTAAACCTAACCCTAACCAAAATCTAACCCTAACCCTAACCTTAACCCTAACCTAAACCCAAATCCTAACCCTAACCCTAACCCTAACCCATACCCTAACCGTAACCCGAACCCTAACTCTAAACCTAAGCCTAACACAAACCCTAACCCTAAACCCAACCCTAACACAAAACCTAACCCTAACCCTAACATTAACCCTAACCCTAACACTAATCCTAACTCTATGCCTAGCTCAAATCCTAAACTTATTGGAAACACTCACCCTAAACCTAACCTAAACCCTAACCCTAACCCTAACACTAACCCTAACCCAAACCCAAACCCTAATCCTAACACTAACCCTAACCCTAACCCTAACACTCACCCTAACCCAAACGGAAACCTTAAACCTAACCCTAACCCTAACTCAAACCCTAACCCTAACCCTAACTCTAATACAAACCCTAACCCTAACCCTAATCCTAACCTCAACCCTAACCCAAACCATAACCCTAATCCTAATCGTAACCCTAAAACTAAACCTAACCCTAACCCAAACACTAACCCTAACCTTAACCCTAACCCTAACCCAAACCCTAACCTAACCCTAACCCTAACAATAACCCAAACCATAACCCTAACACTAACTCAAACCCTAACCCTAACGCACACCCCAACCCAAACCCAAAACCTAACCGTAACCTTCACCCAAACCATGAACCTAATCGTAACCCTAACCCTAACCCAAACCCTGACCATAACCCTAACCATAACCCTAACCCTAACACAAACCCTAACACAAACCCTGACCATAACCCTAACCCTAACCCTAACCGAAACCCTAACCATAACCAGAACACAAACCATAACTCTATCCCTAAAACTAACCCTAACCCTAAACCTAACCCTAAACCAAACGCACACCCTAACCCTAACCCTAAGCCAAACGCTAACCCTAAACCTAACCCTAACACTAAAACTAATCCTAACCCTATCCCTAACCCAAATCTTAACCTTATCGCAAACACTCACCCTAAACCTAACCTAAACCCTATCCCTAACCCTAACACTAACCCTAACCCAAACCCAAACCCTAATCCGAACACTAACCCTAACCCTAACCCTAACACTCACCTTAACCCAAACGGAAACCCTAAACCTATCCCTAACCCTAACTCAAACCCTAACCCTAACCCTAACTCTAATACAAACCCTAACCTTAACCCTAATAGTAACCCAACCCTACCCCAAACCATAACCTTAATCCTAATCCTAACCCTAAAACTAAACCTAACCCTAACCAAACTCTAACCCTAACCCTAACCCAAACCCTAACCCTAACCCAAACCCTAACCCTAAACATACCCCTAACCCAAACCCTAACTCTAAACCTAACCCTAACACAAACCCTAACCCTAACCCTAACCCTAACCCTAACCCTAACCCTAACCCTAAACCAAACCCTAACCCTAATACTAACATTAACCCTAACCCTAACCCTAACCCAAACTCTAACCGTAACCCTAACCCTAACCCTATCCCTAACCCTAACACTAACCCTAACCCAAATATTAACCCTAAACCTAACCCTAACCCAAACCCTAACCAAAACCTAACCCTAAACCAAAACCTAACCCTAACCCTAACCCTAACCAATCCATAACCGTAACCCTAACCCTAACCCTTATAATAACTCTAACACAAATATTAACCCTAAACCTAACCCTAACACAAAACCTAACCCTAAACCTAACCCTAACCTAAACCCAAATCCTAACCCTAACCCTAACCCTAACCGATACCCTAACCGTAACCCTAAACCTAACCCTAAACCTAAGCCTAACACAAAATCTAACCCTAACCCTAACCCTAACCCTAACCCTAACCCTAACCCTTACCCTAACCCAAAAACTAACCCTAACCCTAACTCTAACCCTAACCCTAACCCTAACCCAAACATTTCCCCTAAACCTAACCCTAACACAAACCCTAACCCTAAACCCAACCCTAACCCAAACCCTAACCCTATCCCAAAACCAAACACTAACACTAAGTCTAATCCTAACCCTAAACCTAACCCTAACCCTAACGGAAACCATAAACATAACCCTATCCCTAAACACAAACCAACCCAAACCTTCACCCTAAACCTGACCCTAACCCTAACCCTAAAACCGAACACTAAACCTGAACATAAACCTAACCCAAACCCTAACCCTAACATTAACCCTAACCCAAACCCTGACACTAACAGTAACCCTAACCTAAAAATTAACCCTTACCCTAAACCAAACCCTAACTCTAACCCTAACCCTAACCCAAACCCAAACCCTAACCTAACCCTAACCCTAACAATAACCCAAACCCTAACTCTAACGCTAACTCAAACCCTAACCCTAACAATAACCCACACGACAACCCAAACCCAAAACCTAACCATAATTTCACCCAAACCATGGACCTAATCTTAACCCTAACCCTAACCCAAACCGAAACCCTAACCCTAAACCTAACCCTAACCCAAACCCTAACCCTAACCCAAACCCTAACCCAAAACCTATCCCTAACCCTAACCCTAACCCTAATCCTAATCCTAACGCAAACCAAACCCTAACACTAACCATAACTCTAAACCTAACCCTAACCCAAACCCAAACCGTAACCCTAAACCTAACCCTAAACGAAACCCTAACCATAACCAGAACACAAACCATAACTGTATCCCTAAACCTAACCCTAATCCTAAACCTAACCCTAAAACAAACGCACACCCTAACCCTAACCCTAATCCAAACGCTAATCCTAACCCTAAGCCTAACCCTAACACTAATCCTAACCCTATCCCTAACCCAAATCCTAACCTTATTGCAAACACTCACCCTAAACCTAACCTAATCCCTAACCCTAACCCTAACACTAACCCTAACCCAAACCCAAACCCTAATCCTAACACTAACCCTAACCCTAACCCTAACACTCACCCTAACCCAAACGGAAACCTTAAACCTACCCCTAACCCTAACTCAAACCCTAACCCGAACCATAACTCTAATACAAACCCTAACCCTAACCCTAATCCTAACCCCAACCCTAACCCAAACCATAACCCTAATCCTAATCGTAACCCTAAAACTAAACCTAACCCTAACCCAAACACTAACCCTAACCTTAACCCTAACCCTAACCCAAACCCTAACCTAACCCTAACCCTAACAATAACCCAAACCATAACCCTAACACTAACTCAAACCCTAACCCTAACGCACACCCCAACCCAAACCCAAAACCTAACCGTAACCTTCACCCAAACCATGAACCTAATCGTAACCCTAACCCTAACCCAAACCCTGACCATAACCCTAACCATAACCCTAACCCTAACACAAACCCTAACACAAACCCTGACCATAACCCTAACCCTAACCCTAACCGAAACCCTAACCATAACCAGAACACAAACCATAACTCTATCCCTAAAACTAACCCTAACCCTAAACCTAACCCTAAACCAAACGCACACCCTAACCCTAACCCTAAGCCAAACGCTAACCCTAAACCTAACAATAACCCTAAAACTAATCCTAACCCTATCCCTAACCCAAATCTTAACCTTATCGCAAACACTCACCCTAAACCTAACCTAAACCCTATCCGTAACCCTAACACTAACCCTAACCCAAACCCAAACCCTAATCCGAACACTAACCCTAACCCTAACCCTAACACTCACCTTAACCCAAACGGAAACCCTAAACCTATCCCTAACCCTAACTCAAACCCTAACCCTAACCCTAACTCTAATGCAAACCCTAACCTTAACCCTAATAGTAACCCAACCCTACCCCAAACCATAACCCTAATCCTAATCCTAACCCTAAAACTAAACCTAACCCTAACCAAACACTAACCCTAACCCTAACCCAAACCCTAACCCTAACCCAAACCCTAACCCTAAACATACCCCTAACCCAAACCCTAACTCTAAACCTAACCCTAACACAAACCCTAACCCTAACCCTAACCCTAACCCTAACCCTAAACCTAAACCAAACCCTAACCCTAATACTAACATTAACCCTAACCCTAACCCTAACCCAAACTCTAACCGTAACCCTAACCCTAACCCTATCCCTAACCCTAACACTAACCCTAACCCAAATATTAACCCTAAACCTAACCCTAACCCAAACCCTAACCAAAACCTAACCCTAAACCAAAACCTAACCCTAACCCTAACCCTAACCAATCCATAACCGTAACCCTAACCCTAACCCTTATAATAACTCTAACACAAATATTAACCCTAAACCTAACCCTAACACAAAACCTAACCCTAAACCTAACCCTAACCTAAACCCAAATCCGAACCCTAAACCTAACCCTAACCGATACCCTAACCGTAACCCTAAACCTAACCCTAAACCTAAGCCTAACACAAAATCTAACCCTA
>JAJHUQ010000037.1:4650000-4687500 GCA_035773235.1 Eospalax fontanierii | reverse complement strand
TAACTCTAACACAAATATTAACCCTAAACCTAACCGTAACACAAACCCTAACCCTAAACCTAACCCTAACAAAAAACCTAACCCTAACCCTAACCCTAACCCAAACCCTATCCCTAACCCTAACCCTAAACCTAACCCTAACCCAAACCCTAACCCTAAACCTAACCCTAACACAAAACCCAACCCTAACCCTAACCCTATCCCCAACCTAAACCCAAACCAAAACCACAACCCTAACCCTAACCGATACCCTAACCGTAACCCTAACCCTAACCCTAAACCTAAGCCTAACATAAACCCTAACCCTAAATCTAACCCTAACACAAAACCTAACCCTAACCCTAACCCTAACCCTAACCCAAACACTAACCCTAACCCTAACCCTAACCCTAACCCTAACCCTAACCCAAACATTAACCCTAAACCTAACCCTAACCCAAACCCTAACCCTATCCCAAAACCAAACACTAACACTAAGTCTAATCCTAACCCTAAACCTAACCCTAAGCCTAACGGAAACCATAAACATAACCCTATCACTAAACACAACCCAACCCAAACCTTAACCCTAAACCTGACCCTAACCCTAACCCTAAAACCGAACACTAAACCTGAACATAAACCTAACCGAAACCCTAACCCTAACCTTAACCCTAACCCAAACCCTGACACTAACAGTAACCCTAACCTAAACCTTAACCCTAACCCTAACCCAAACCCTAACTCTAACCCTAACCCTAACCCAAACCCAAACCCTAACCTAACCCTAACCCTAACAATAACCCAAACCCTAACTCTAACTCAAACCCTAACCCTAACCAAAACTCACACCCCAACCCAAACAAAAAACCTAACCGTAATCTTCAACCAAACCATGAACCTAATCGTAACCCTAACCCTACCCCAAACCCTAACTCTAACCCTAACCCTAACCCTAACCCAAACCCTATCACTAAACCTAACCCTAACCCTAATCCTAATCCTAACACAAACCAAACCCTAACACTAACCATAACCCTAAACCTAACACTAACCCAAACCCAAACCCTAACCCTAACCCTAACCCTAACCCTAAACGAAACCCTAACCATAACCAGAACACAAACCATAACTGTATCCCTAAACCTAACCCTAATCCTAAACCTAACCCTAAACCAAACGCACACCCTAACCCTAACCCTAATCCAAACGCTAATCCTAACCCTAACCCTAACCCTAACACTAATCCTAACCCTATCCCTAACCCAAATCCTAACCTTATCGCAAACACTCACCCTAAACCTAACCTAAACCCTAACCCTAACCCTAACACTAACCCTAACCCAAACCCAAACCCTAATACTAACACTAACCCTAACCCTAACCCTAACACTCACCCTAACCAAAACCCTAACCAAAACCTAACCCTAAACCAAAACCTAACTCTAACCCTAACCCTAACCAAACCATAACCGTAAACCTAACCCTAACCCTTACAATAACTGTAACACAAATATTAACCCTAAACCTAACCGTAACACAAACCCTAACCCTAAACCTAACCCTAACCCAAACCCTAACCCTAAACCTAAATCTAACACAAAACCTAACCCTAACCCTAACCTTAACCCTAACCTAAACCCAAATCCTAACCCTAACCCTAACCCTAACCCATAACCTAACCGTAACCCTAACCCTAACCCTAAACCTAACCCTAACCCAAACCCTAACCCTAAACCTAACCCTAACACAAAACCTAAACCTAACCCTAACCCGAAACCTAACCCTAACCCTAACCCTAACCCAAACACTAACCCTAACCCTAACCCTAAACCTAACCCTAACCCTAACCCAAACATTAACCCTAAACCTAACCCTAACCCAAACCCTAAACCTAAACCTAACCCTAACCCAAACCCTAACCCTATCCCAAAACCAAACACTAACCCTAAGTCTAATCCAAACCCTAAACCTAACCCTAACCCTAACGGACCCCATAAACATAACCCTATCCCTAAACACAACCCAACCCAAACCTTAACCCTAAACCTGACCCTAACCCTAACCCTAAAACCGAACACTAAACCTGAACATAAACTTAACAAAAACCCTAACCCTAACCTTAACTCTAATCCAAACCCTGACACTAACCCTAACCCTAACCCAAACCCAAACCCTAACCTAACCCTAACCCTAACAATAACCCAAACCCTAACTCTAACGCTAACTCAAACCCTAACCCTAACCCTAACCCACACCCCAAACGAAACCCAAAACCTAACCGTAATCTTCACCCAAACCATGATCCTAATCATAACCCTAACCCTAACCCAAACCCTGACCATAACCCTAACCCTAACCTTAACCCTAACACAAACCCTAACCCTAACCCTAACCCTAATCCTAAAACTAACCCAAACCCTAACACTAACCCTAACCCTAACCCAAACCTTAACTCTAACCCTAACCCTAACCCAACCACTAACCCTAACCCTAACCCAAACACTAGCCCTAAACCTAACCCTAACCCTAACCCTAACCCAAACATTAACCCTAAACCTAACCATAACACAAACCCTAACCCTAAACCTAACCATAACCCAAACCCTAACCCTATCCCAAACCCAAACACTAGCCCTAAGCCTAATCCTAACCCTAAACCTAACCCTAACCCTAACGGAACCCATAAACATAACCCTATCCCTAAACACAACCCAACCCAAAACTTAACCCTAAACCTGACCCTAACCCTAACCCTAAAACCGAACACTAAACCTGAACATAAACCTAACCCAAACCCTAACCCTAAACCTAACCCTAACCCAAACCCTGACACTAACAATAACCCTAACCTAAACCTTAACCCTAAACCTAACCCAAAACCTAACTCTAACCCTAACCCTAACCCAAACCCAAACCCAAACCCTAACCTAACCCTAACCCTAACAATAACCCAAACCCTAACCCTAACACTAACTCAAACCCTAACCCTAACCCTAACCCACACCGCAACCCAAACCCAAAACCTAACGGTAAACTTCACCCAAACCATGAACCTAATCGTAACCCTAACAATAAACCCAAACCCTGACCGTAACCCTATCACTAACCCTAACCTTAACACAAACCCTAACAAAAACCCTGACCATAACCCTAACCCTAAACCTAAACAGAAACCCTAACCGTAACCAGAACACAAACCATAACTCTATCCCTAAACCTAATCCTAACCCTAAACCTAACCCTAAACCAAACGCACACACCCTAACCCTAACCCTAATCCAAACGCTAACCTTAACCCTAACACTAATCCTAACCCTATCCCTAACCCAAATCCTAACCTTATCGCAAACACTCACCCTAAACCTAACCTAAACCCTAACCCTAACCCTAACACTAACCCTAACCCAAACCCAAACCCTAATCCTAACACTAACCCTAACCCTAACCCTAACACTCACCCTATCCCAAAGGGAAACCCTAAACCTAACCCTAACCCTAACTCAAACCCTAACCCTAATACTAACTCTAATACAAACCCTAACCCTAACCTTAATAGTAACCCAACCCTACACCAAACCATAACCCTAATCCTAATCCTAACCCTAAAACTAAACCTAACCCTAACCCAAACACTAACCCTAACCCTAACCCTAACCCTAACCCTAACCCTAACCTAAACCCAAATCCTAATCCTAACCCTAACCCTAAACCTAACCCATACCCTAACCGTAACGCTAACCCTAACCCTAACACTAACCCTAACCCAAATATTAACCCTAAACCTAACCCTAACCCAAACCCTAACCAAAACCTAACCCTAAACCAAAACCTAACCCTAACCCTAATCCTAACCAAACCATAACCGTAACCCTAACCCTAACCCTTACAATAACTCTAACACAAATATTAACCCTAAACCTAACCGTAACACAAACCCTAACCCTAATCCTAAAACTAACCCAAACCCTAACACTAACCCTAACCCTAACCCAAACCCTAACTCTAACCCTAACCCTAACCCAAACACTAACCCTAAACCTAACCCTAACCCTAACCCTAACCCAAACATTAACCCTAAACCTAACCCTAACCCAAACCCTAACCCTAAACCTAACCCTAACCCAAACCCTAACCTTATCCCAAAACCAAACAGTAACACTAAGTCTAATCCTAACCCTAAACCTAACCCTAACCCTAACGGAAACCATAAACATAACCCTATCCCTAAACACAACCCAACCCAAACCTTAACCCTAAACCTGGCCCTAACCCTAAGCCTAAAACCGAACACTAAACCTGAACATAAACCTAACCGAAACCCTAACCCTAACCTTAACCCTAACCCAAACCCTGACACTAACAGTAACCCTAACCTAAACCTTAAGCCTAACCCTAACCCAAACCCTAACTCTAACCCTAACCCTAACCCAAACCCAAACCCTAACCTAACCCTAACCCTAACCCACACCCCAACCGAAACCCAAAACCTAACCGTAATCTTCACCCAAACCATGAACCAAATCGTAACCCTAACCCTAACCCAAACCCTGACCATAACCCTAACCCTAACCTTAACCCTAACACAAACCCTAACCCTAAACCTAACCCTAATCCTAAATCTAACCCAAACCCTAACACTAACCCTAACCCTAACCCAAACCCTAACTCTAACCCTAACCCTAACCCAAACACTAACCCTAAACCTAACCCTAACCCTAACCCTAACCCAAAACTTAACCCTAAACCTAACCCTAACCCAAACCCTAACCCTAAACCTAACCATAACCCAAACCCTAACCCTATCCCAAACCCAAACACTAACCCTAAGCCTAATCCTAACCCTAAACCTAACCCTAACCCTAACGGAACCCATAAACATAATCCTATCCCTAAACACAACACAACCCAAAACTTAACCCTAAACCTGACCCTAACCCTAACCCTAAAACCGAACACTAAACCTGAACATAAACCTAACCCAAACCCTAACCCTAAACCTAACCCTAACCCAAACCCTGACACTAACAGTAACCCTAACCTAAACCTTAACCCTAACCCTAACCCAAACCCTAACTCTAACCCTAACCCTAACCCAAACCCAAACCCTAACCTAACCCTAACCCTAACAATAACCCAAACCCTAACCCTAACACTAACTCAAACCCTAACCCTAACCCTAACCCACACCGCAACCCAAACCCAAAACCTAACCGTAAACTTCACCCAAACCATGAACCTAATCGTAACCCTAACAATAAACCCAAACCCTGACCATAACCCTATCACTAACCCTAACCTTAACACAAACCCTAACAAAAACCCTGACCATAACCCTAACCCTAAACCTAAACAGAAACCCTAACCATAACCAGAACACAAACCATAACTCTATCCCTAAACCTAATCCTAACCCTAACCCTAACCCTAAACCAAACGCACACACCCTAACCCTAACCCTAATCCAAACGCTAACCTTAACCCTAACACTAATCCTAACCCTATCCCTAACCCAAATCCTAACCTTATCGCAAACACTCACCCTAAACCTAACCTAAACCCTAACCCTAACCCTAACACTAACCCTAACCCAAACCCAAACCCTAATCCTAACACTAACCCTAACCCTAACCCTAACACTCACCCTATCCCAAAGGGAAACCCTAAACCTAACCCTAACCCTAACTCAAACCCTAACCCTAATCCTAACTCTAATACAAACCCTAACCCTAACCTTAATAGTAACCCAACCCTACACCAAACCATAACCCTAATCCTAATCCTAATCCTAAAACTAAACCTAACCCTAACCCAAACCCTTACCCTAAACCAAACCCTAACCCTAAACCTAACCCTAACCCAAACCCTAACTCTAAACCTAACCCTAACACAAACCCTAACCCTAACCCTAACCCTAACCCAAACACTAACCCTAATACTAACATTAACCCTAACCCTAACCCTAACCCAAACCATAACAGGAACCCTAACCCTAACCTTTACAATAACTCTAACACAAATATTAACCCTAAACCTAACCCTAAGCCAAACCCTAACCCTAAACCTAACCCTAACACAAAACCTAACCCTAACCCTAACCCTAACCCTAACCTAAACCCAAATCCTAATCCTAACCCTAACCCTAACCCATACCCTAACCGGAACGCTAACCCTAACCCTGACAATAACTCTAACACAAATATTAACCCTAAACCTAACCGTAACACAAACCCTAACCCTAAACCTAACCCTAACAAAAAACCTAACCCTAACCCTAACCCTAACCCAAACCCTATCCCTAACCCTAACCCTAAACCTAACCCTAACCCAAACTCTAACCCTAAACCTAACCCAAACACTAACCCTAATACTAACATTAACCCTAACCCTAACCCTAACCCTAACCCTAACCCTAACCCAAACCCTAACTCTAAACCTAACCCTAACACAAACCCTAACCCTAACCCTAACCCTAACCCTAACCCAAACACTAACCCTAATACTAACATTAACCCTAACCCTAACCCTAACCCAAACCATAACCGTAACCCTAACCCTAACCCTATCCCTAACCCTAACACTAACCCTAACCCAAATATTAACCCTAAACCTAACCCTAACCCACACCCTAACCCTAAACCTAACCCTAACACAAAACCTAACCCTAACCCTAACCCTATCCCTAACCTTAACCCAAATCATAACCGTAACCCTAACCCTAACCGATACCCTAACCGTAACCCTAACCCTAACCCTAAACCTAAGCCTAACATAAACCCTAACCCTAAATCTAACCCTAACACAAAACCTAACCCTAACCCTAACCCTAACCCTAACCCAAACACTAACCCTAACCCTAACCCTAACCCTAACCCTAACCCTAACCCAAACATTAACCCTAAACCTAACCCTAACCCAAACCCTAACCCTATCCCAAAACCAAACACTAACACTAAGTCTAATCCTAACACTAAACCTAACCCTAAGCCTAACGGAAACCATAAACATAACCCTATCACTAAACACAACCCAACCCAAACCTTCACCCTAAACCTGACCCTAACCCTAACCCTAAAACCGAACACTAAACCTGAACATAAACCTAAACGAAACCCTAACCCTAACCTTAACCCTAACCCAAACCCTGACAATAACAGTAACCCTAACCTAAACCTTAACCCTAACCCTAACCCAAACCCTAACTCTAACCCTAACCCTAACCCAAACCCAAACCCTAACCTAACCCTAACCCTAACAATAACCCAAACCCTAACTCTAACTCAAACCCTAACCCTAACCCTAACCCACACCCCAACCCAAACAAAAAACCTAACCGTAATCTTCACCCAAACCATGAACCTAATCGTAACCCTAACCCTAACCCAAACCCTAACTCTAACCCTAACCCTAACCCTAACCCAAACCCTATCACTAAACCTAACCCTAACCCTAATCCTAATCCTAACACAAACCAAACCCTAACACTAACAATAACCCTAAACCTAACACTAACCCAAACCCTAACCCTAACCCTAACCCTAAACGAAACCCTAACCATAACCAGAACACAAACCATAACTGTATCCTTAAACCTAACCCTAATCCTAAACCTAACTCTAAACCAAACGCACACCCTAACCCTAACCCTAATCCAAACGCTAATCCTAACCCTAACCCTAACCCTAACACTAATCCTAACATTATCCCTAACCCAAATCCTAACCTTATCGCAAACACTCACCCTAAACCTAACCTAAACTCTAACCCTAACCCTAACACTAACCCTAACCCAAACCCAAACCCTAATACTAACACTAACCCTAACCCTAACACTAACACTCACCCTAACCCAAACCCTAACCAAAACCTAACCCTAAACCAAAACCTAACTCTAACCCTAACCCTAACCAAACCATAACCGTAAACCTAACCCTAACCCTTACAATAACTGTAACACAAATATTAACCCTAAACCTAACCGTAACACAAACCCTAACCCTAAACCTAACCCTTACCCAAACCCTAACCCTAAACCTAACCCTAACACAAAACCTAACCCTAACCCTAAACTTAACCCTAACCTAAACCCAAATCCTAACCCTAACCCTAACCCTAACCCATACCCTAACCGTAACCCTAACCCTAACCCTAAACCTAACCCTAACCCAAACCCTAACCCTAAACCTAACCCTAACACAAAACCTAAACCTAACCCTAAACCGAAACCTAACCCTAACCCTAACCCTAACCCAAACACTAAGCCTAACCCTAACCCTAAACCTAACCCTAACCCTAACCCAAACATTAACCCTAAACCTAACCCTAACCCAAACCCTAAACCTAAACCTAACCCTAACCCAAACCCTAACCCTATCCCAAAACCAAACACTAACCCTAAGTCTAATCCAAACCCTAAACCTAACCCAAACCCTAACGGAACCCATAAACATAACCCTATCCCTAAACACACTCCAACGCAAACCTTAGCCCTAAACCTGACCCTATCCCAAACCTAAAAACGGAACTCTAAACATGAATATAAGCTTAACAAAAACCCTAACCCTAACCTTAACTCTAATCCAAACCCTTACACTAACCCTAACCCTAACCCAAACCCAAACCCTAACCTAACCCTAACCCTAACAATAACCCAAACCCTAACTCTAACGCTAACTCAAACCGTAACCCTAACCCTAACCCACACCCCAACCGAAACCCAAAACCTAACCGTAATCTTCACCCAAACCATGATCCTAATCATAACCCTAACCCTAACCCAAACCCTGACCATAACCCTAACCCTAACCTTAACCCTAGCACAAACACTAACCCTAACCCTAACCCTAATCCTAAAACTAACCCAAACCCTAACACTAACCCTAACCCTAACCCAAACCCTAACTCTAACCCTAACCCTAACCCAAACACTAACCCTAAACCTAACCCTAACCCTAAACCTAACCCAAACATTAACCCTAAACCTAACCCTAACCCAAACCCTAACCCTAAACCTAACCATAACCCAAACCCTAACCCTATCCCAAACCCAAACACTAACCCTAAGCCTAATCCTAACCCTAAACCTAACCCTAACCCTAACGGAACCCATAAACATAACCCTATCCCTAAACACAACCCAACCCAAAACTTAACCCTAAACCTGACCCTAACCCTAACCCTAAAACCGAACACTAAACCTGAACATAAACCTAACCCAAACCCTAACCCTAAACCTAACCCTAACCCAAACCCTGACACTAACAGTAACCCTAACCTAAACCTTAACCCTAAACCTAACCCAAACCCTAACTCTAACCCTAACCCTAACCCAAACCCAAACCCAAACCCTAACCTAACCCTAACCCTAACAATAACCCAAACCCTAACCCTAACACTAACTCAAACCCTAACCCTAACCCTAACCCACACCGCAACCCAAACCCAAAACCTAACCGTAAACTTCACCCAAACCATGAACCTAATCGTAACCCTAACAATAAACCCAAACCCTGACCGTAACCCTATCACTAACCCTAACCTTAACACAAACACTAACAAAAACCCTGACCATAACCCTAACCCTAAACCTAAACAGAAACCCTAACCATAACCAGAACACAAACCATAACTCTATCCCTAAACCTAATCCTAACCCTAACCCTAACCCTAAACCAAACGCACACACCCTAACCCTAACACTAATCCAAACGCTAACCTTAACCCTAACACTAATCCTAACCCTATCCCTAACCCAAATCCTAACCTTATCGCAAACACTCACCCTAAACCTAACCTAAACCCTAACCCTAACCCTAACACTAACCCTAACCCAAACCCAAACCCTAATCCTAACACTAACCCTAACCCTAACCCTAACACTCACCCTATCCCAAAGGGAAACCCTAAACCTAACCCTAACCCTAACTCAAACCCTAACCCTAATCCTAACTCTAATACAAACCCTAACCCTAACCTTAATAGTAACCCAACCCTACACCAAACCATAACCCTAATCCTAATACTAACCCTAAAACTAAACCTAACCCTAACCCAAACACTAACCCTAACCCTAACCCTAACCCTAACCCTAACCCTAACCTAAACCCAAATCCTAATCCTAACCCTAACCCTAACCCTAACCCATACCCTAACCGTAACGCTAACCCTAACCCTAACACTAACCCTAACGCAAATATTAACCCTAAACCTAACCCTAACCCAAACCCTAACCAAAACCTAACCCTAAACCAAAACCTAACCCTAACCCTAATCCTAACCAAACCATAACCGTAACCCTAACCCTAACCCTTACAATAACTCTAACACAAATATTAACCCTAAACCTAACCGTAACACAAACCCTAAACCTAAACCTAACCCTAACAAAAAACCTAACCCTAACCCTAACCCTAACCCAAACCCTATCCCTAACCCTAACTCTAAGCCTAACCGTAACCCTAATTCTAACCCTAAACCTAACCCTAACACTAAGCCTAACCCTAACTCTAACCCTAACCATAACGAAAACCCTAATCATAACCGTAACCCTAACCCTAACCGTTACCCTAACCGTAACCCTAACCCTAACCCTAAACCTAAGCCTAACATAAACCCTAACCCTAAATCTAACCCTAACACAAAACCTAACCCTAACCCTAACCCTAACCCTAACCCAAACACTAACCCTAACCCTAACCCTAACCCTAACCCTAACCCTAACCCAAACATTAACCCTAAACCTAACCCTAACCCAAAACTTAACCCTATCCCAAAACCAAACACTAACCCTAAGTCTAATCCTAACCCTAAACCTAACCCTAAGCCTAACGGAAACCATAAACATAACCCTATCACTAAACACAACCCAACCCAAACCTTAACCCTAAACCTGACCCTAACCCTAACCCTAAAACCGAACACTAAACCTGAACATAAACCTAACCGAAACCCTAACCCTAACCTTAACCCTAACCCAAACCCTGACACTAACAGTAACCCTAACCTAAACCTTAACCCTAACCCTAACCCAAACCCTAACTCTAACCCTAACCCTAACCCAAACCCAAACCCTAACCTAACCCTAACCCTAACAATAACCCAAACCCTAACTCTAACTCAAACCCTAACCCTAATCCTAACCCACACCCCAACCCAAACAAAAAACCTAACCGTAATCTTCACCCAAACCATGAACCTAATCGTAACCCTAACCCTAACCCAAACCCTAACTCTAACCCTAACCGTAACCCTAACCCAAACCCTATCCCTAAACCTAACGCTAACCCTAATCCTAATCCTAACACAAACCAAACCCTAACACTAACCATAACCCTAAACCTAACACTAACCCAAACCCAAACCCTAACCCTAACCCTAACCCTAACCCTAAACGAAACCCTAACTATAACCAGAACACAAACCATAACTGTATCCCTAAACCTAACCCTAATTCTAAACCTAATCCTAAACCAAACGCACACCCTAACCCTAACCCTAAACCAAACGCTAATCCTAACCCTAACCCTAACCCTAACACTAATCCTAACCCTATCCCTAACCCAAATCCTAACCTTATCGCAAACACTCACCCTAAACCTAACCTAAACCCTAACCCCAACCCTAACACTAACCCTAACCCAACCCCCAACCCTAATACTAACACTAACCCTAACCCTAACCCTAACACTCACCCTAACCCAAACCCTAACCAAAACCTAACCCTAAACCAAAACCTAACTCTAACCCTAACCCTAACCAAACCATAACCGTAAACCTAACCCTAACCCTTACAATAACTGTAAAACAAATATTAACCCTAAACCTAACCGTAACACAAACCCTAACCCTAAACCTAACCCTAACCCAAACCCTAACCCTAAACCTAACCCTAACACAAAACCTAACCCTAACCCTAACCTTAACCCTAACCTAAACCCAAATCCTAACCCTAACCCTAACCCTAACCCATAACCTAACCGTAACCCTAACCCTAAACCTAAACCTAACCCTAACCCAAACCCTAACCCTAAACCTAACCCTAACACAAAACCTAAACCTAACCCTAACCCGAAACCTAACCCTAACCCTAACCCTAACCCAAACACTAACCCTAACCCTAACTCTAAACCTAACCCTAACCCTAACCCAAACATTAACCCTAAACCTAACCCTAACCCAAACCCTAACCCTAAACCTAACCCTAACCCAAACCCTAACCCTATCCCAAAACCAAACACTAACCCTAAGTCTAATCCAAACCCTAAACCTAACCCTAACCCTAACGGAACCCATAAACATAACCCTATCCCTAAACACAACCCAACCCAAACCTTAACCCTAAACCTGACGCTAACCCTAACCCTAAAAGCGAACACTAAACCTGAACATAAACCTAACCCAAACCCTAACCCTAACCCTAACCCTAAACCTAACCCTAACACAAACCCTAACCCTAACCCTAACCCTAACCCTAACCCTCACCCAAACCCTAACCCTAATACTAACATTAAAACTAACCCTAACCCTAACCCAAACTCTAACCGTAACCCTAACCCTAACCCTATCCCTAACCCTAACACTAACCCTAACCCAAATATTAACCCCAAACCTAACCCTAACCCAAACCCTAACCAAAACCTAACCCTAAACCAAAACCTAACCCTAACCCTAACCCTAACCAAACCATAACCGTAACCCTTTATCCTAAACCTAACCCTTACAATAACTCTAACACAAATATTAACCCTAAACCTAACCGTAACACAAACCCTTACCCTCAACCTAACCGAAACCCAAACCCTAACCCTAAACCTAACCCTAACACAAAACCTAACCCTAACCCTAACCCTAACCTAAACCCAAATCCTAACCCTAACCGTAACCCTAATCCATACCATAACCGTAACCCTAACCCTAAACCTAAACCTAAGCCTAACACAAACCCTAACCCTAACCTAACCCTAACACAAAACCTAAACCTAACCCTAACCCTAACCCTAACCCTAACCCAAACACTAACCCAAACCCTAACCTTATCCCAAAACCAAACAGTAACACTAAGTCTAATCCTAACCCTAAACCTAACCCTAACCCTAACGGAAACCATAAAAATAACCCTATCCCTAAACACAACCCATCCCAAACCTTAACCCTAAACCTGACCCTAACCCTAACCCTAAAGCCGAACACTAAACCTGAACATAAACCTAACCGAAACCCTAACCCTAACCTTAACCCTAACCCAAACCCTGACACTAACAGTAACCCTAACCTAAACCTTAACCCTAACCCTAACCCAAACCCTAACTCTAACCCTAACCCTAACCCAAACCCAAACCCTAACCTAACCCTAACCCTAACAATAACCCAAACCCTAACTCTAACTCAAACCCTAACCCTAACCCTAACCCACACATCAACCCAAACAAAAAACCTAACCGTAATCTTCACCCAAACCATGAACCTAATCGTAACCCTAAACCTAACCCAAACCCTAACTCTAACCCTAACCCTAACCCTAACCCAAACCCTATCCCTAAACCTAACGCTAACCCTAATCCTAATCCTAACACAAACCAAACCCTAACACTAACCATAACCCTAAACCTAACACTAACCCAAACCCAAACCCTAACCCTATCCCTAACCCTAAACGAAACCCTAACTATAACCTAGAACACAAACCATAACTGTATCCCTAAACCTAACCCTAATCCTAAACCTAACCCTAAACCAAACGCACACCCTAACCCTAACCCTAATCCAAACGCTAATCCTAACCCTAACCCTAACCCTAACACTAATCCTAACCCTATCCCTAACCCAAATCCTAAACTTATCGCAAACACTCACCCTAAACCTAACCTAAACCCTAACCCTAACCCTAACACTAACCCTAACCCAAACCCAAACCCTAATACTAACACTAACCCTAACCCTAACCCTAACACTCACCCTAACCCAAACCCTAACCAAAACCTAACCCTAAACCAAAACCTAACTCTAACCCTAACCCTAACCAAACCATAAGCGTAAACCTAACCCTAAGCCCTCCAATAACTCTAACACAAACAACAACCCTAAACCTAACCGTAACACAAACCCTAACCCTAAACCTAACCCTAACCCAAACCCTAACCCTAAACCTAACCCTAACACAACACTTAACCCTAACCCAACCCTTAACGCTAACCTAAACCTAAATCCTAACCCTAACCCTAACCCTAAACCATACCCTAACCGTAACGCTAACCCTAACCCTAACACTAACCCTAACCCAAATATTAACCCTAAACCTAACCCTAACCCAAACCCTAACCAAAACCTAACCCTAAACCAAAACCTAACCCTAACCCTAATCCTAACCAAACCATAACCGTAACCCTAACCCTAACCCTTACAATAACTCTAACACAAATATTAACCCTAAACCTAACCGTAACACAAACCCTAACCCTAAACCTAACCCTAACAAAAAACCTAACCCTAACCCTAACCCTAACCCAAACCCTATCCCTAACCCTAACCCTAAACCTAACCCTAACCCAGACCCTAACCCTAAACCTAACCCTAACACAAAACCTAACCCTAACCCTAACCCTATCCCTAACCTAAACCCAAATCATAACCGTAACCCTAACCCTAACCGATACCCTAACCGTAACCCTAACCCTAACCCTAAACCTAAGCCTAACATAAACCCTAACCCTAAATCTAACCCTAACACAAAACCTAACCCTAACCCTAACCCTAACCCTAACCCAAACACTAACCCTAACCCTAATCCTAACCCTAACCCAAACATTAACCCTAAACCTAACCCTAACCCAAAACCTAACCCTATCCCAAAACCAAACACTAACACTAAGTCTAATCCTAACCCTAAACCTAACCCTAAGCCTAACGGAAACCATAAACATAACCCTATCACTAAACACAACCCAACCCAAACCTTAACCCTAAACCTGACCCTAACCCTAACCCTAATACCGTACACTAAACCTGAACATAAACCTAACCGAAACCCTAACCCTAACCTTAACCCTAACCCAAACCCTGACACTAACAGTAACCCTAACCTAAACCTTAACCCTAACCCTAACCCAAACCCTAACTCTAACCCTAACCCTAACCCAAACCCAAACCCTAACCTAGCCCTAACCCTAACAATAACCCAAACCCTAACTCTAACTCAAACCCAAACCCTTACCCTAACCCACACCCCAACCCAAACAAAAAACCTAACCGTAATCTTTACCCAAACCATGAAACTAATCGTAACCCTAACCCTAACCCAAACCCTAACTCTAACCCTAACCCTAACCCTAACCCAAACCCTATCCCTAAACCTAACGCTAAACCTAATCCTAATCCTAACACAAACCAAACCCCAACACTAACCATAACCCTAAACCTAACACTAACCCAAACCCAAACCCTAACCCTAACCCTAACCCTAACCCTAAACGAAACCCTAACTATAACCAGAACACAAACCATAACTGTATCCCTAACCCTAACCCTAATCCTAAACCTAACCCTAAACCAAACGCACACCCTAACCCTAACCCTAAACCAAACGCTAATCCTAACCCTAACCCTAACCCTAACACTAATCCTAACACTATCCCTAACCCAAATACTAACCTTATCGCAAACACTCACCCCAAACCTAACCTAAACCCTAACCCTAACCCTAACACTAACCCTAACCCAAACCCAAACCCTAATACTAACACTAACCCTAACCCTCACCCTAACACTCACCCTAACCCAAACCCTAACCAAAACCTAACCCTAAACCAAAACCTAACTCTAACCCTAACACTAACCAAACCATAACCGTAAACCTAACCCTAACCCTTACAATAACTCAAACAAAAATATTAACACCAAACCTAACCGTAACACAAACCCTAACCCTAAACCTAACCCTAACCCAAACCCTAACCCTAAACCTAACCCTAACACAAAACCTAACCCTAACCCTAACCTTAACCCTAACCTAAACCCAAATCCTAACCCTAACCCTAACCCTAAACCATACCCTAACCGTAACGCTAACCCTAACCCTAACACTAACCCTAACCCAAATATTAACCCTAAACCTAACCCTAACCCAAACCCTAACCAAAACCTAACCCTAAACCAAAACCTAACCCTAACCCTAATCCTAACCAAACCATAACCGTAACCCTAACCCTAACCCTTACAATAACTCTAACACAAATATTAACCCTAAACCTAACCGTAACACAAACCCTAACCCTAAACCTAACCCTAACAAAAAACCTAACCCTAACCCTAACCCTAACCCAAACCCTATCCCTAACCCTAACCCTAAACCTAACCCTAACCCAAACCCTAACCCTAACCCTAACCCTAACACAAAACCTAACCCTAACCCTAACCCTATCCCTAACCTAAACCCAAATCATAACCGTAACCCTAACACTAACCGATACCCTAACCATAACCCTAACCCTAACCCTAAACCTAAGCCTAACATAAACCCTAACCCTAAATCTAACCCTAACACAAAACCTAACCCTAACCCTAACCCTAACCCTAACCCAAACACTAACCCTAACCCTAACCCTAACCCTAACCCAAACATTAACCCTAAACCTAACCCTAACCCAAAACCTAACCCTATCCCAAAACCAAACACTAACACTAAGTCTAATCCTAACCCTAAACCTAACCCTAAGCCTAACGGAAACCATAAACATAACCCTATCACTAAACACAACCCAACCCAAACCTTAACCCTAAACCTGACCCTAACCCTAACCCTAAAACCGAACACTAAACCTGAACATAAACCTAACCGAAACCCTAACCCTAACCTTAACCCTAACCCAAACCCTGACACTAACAGTAACCCTAACCTAAACCTTAACCCTAACCCTAACCCAAACCCTAACTCTAACCCTAACCCTAACCCAAACCCAAACCCTAACCTAACCCTAACCCTAACAATAACCCAAACCCTAACTCTAACTCAAACCCTAACCCTAACCCTAACCCACACCCCAACCCAAACAAAAAACCTAACCGTAATCTTCACCCAAACCATGAACCTAATCGTAACCCTAACCCTAACCCAAACCCTAACTCTAACCCTAACCCTAACCCTAACCCAAACCCTATCCCTAAACCTAACGCTAAACCTAATCCTAATCCTAACACAAACCAAACCCTAACACTAACCATAACCCTAAACCTAACACTAACCCAAACCCAAACCCTAACCCTAACCCTAACCCTAAACGAAACCCTAACTATAACCAGAACACAAACCATAACTGTATCCCTAACCCTAACCCTAATCCTAAACCTAACCCTAAACCAAACGCACACCCTAACCCTAACCCTAAACCAAACGCTAATCCTAACCCTAACCCTAACCCTAACACTAATCCTAACCCTATCCCTAACCCAAATCCTAACCTTATCGCAAACACTCACCCTAAACCTAACCTAAACCCTAACCCTAACCCTAACACTAACCCTAACCCAAACCCAAACCCTAATACTAACACTAACCCTAACCCTAACCCTAACACTCACCCTAACCCAAGCCCTAACCAAAACCTAGCCCTAGACCAAAACCTAACTCTAACGCTAACCCTAACCAAACCATAACCGTAAACCTAACCCTAACCCTTACAATAACTGTAACACAAATATTAACCCTATACCTAACCGTAACACAACCCCTAACCATAAACCTAACCCTAACCCAAACCCTAACCCTAAACCTAACCCTAACACAAAACCTAACCCTAACCCTAACCTTAACCCTAACCTAAACCCAAATCCTAACCCTAACCCTAACCCTAACCCATAACCTAACCGTAACCCTAACCCTAAACCTAAACCTAACCCTAACCCAAACCCTAACCCTAAACCTAACCCTAACACAAAACCTAAACCTAACCCTAACCCGAAACCTAACCCTAACCCTAACCCTAACCCAAACACTAACCCTAACCCTAACCCTAAACCTAACCCTAACCCTAACCCAAACATTAACCCTAAACCTAACCCTAACCCAAACCCTAACCCTAAACCTAACCCTAACCCAAACCCTAACCCTATCCCAAAACCAAACACTAACCTTAAGTCTAATCCAAACCCTAAACCTAACCCTAACCCTAACGGAACCCATAAACATAACCCTATCCCTAAACACAACCCAACCCAAACCTTAACCCTAAACCTGACGCTAACCCTAACCCTAAAAGCGAACACTAAACCTGAACATAAACCTAACCCAAACCCTAACCCTAACCCTAACCCTAAACCTAACCCTAACACAAACCGTAACCCTAACCCTAACCCTAACCCTAACCCTCACCCAAACCCTAACCCTAATACTAACATTAACCCTAACCCTAACCCTAACCCAAACTCTAACCGTAACCCTAACCCTAACCCTATCCCTAACCCTAACACTAACCCTAACCCAAATATTAACCCCAAACCTAACCCTAACCCAAACCCTACCCAAAACCTAACCCTAAACCAAAACCTAACCCTAACCCTAACCCTAACCAAACCATAACCGTAACCCTTTACCCTAAACCTAACCCTTACAATAACTCTAACACAAATATTAACCCTAAACCTAACCGTAACACAAACCCTTACCCTAAACCTAACCCTAACGCAAACCCTACCCCTAAACCTCACCCTAACACAAAACCTACCCCTCCCCCTAACCCTACCCTAAACCCACATCCTAACCCTAACCGTAACCCTAATCCATACCCTAACCGTAACCCTAACCCTAAACCTAAACCTAAGCCTAACACAAACCCTAACCCTAACCTAACCCTAACACAAAACCTAAACCTAACCCTAACCCTAACCCTAACCCTAACCCAAACACTAACCCAAACCCTAACCTTATCCCAAAACCAAACAGTAACACTAAGTCTAATCCTAACCCTAAACCTAACCCTAACCCTAACGGAAACCATAAACATAACCCTATCCCTAAACACAACCCAACCCAAACCTTAACCCTAAACCTGACCCTAACCCTAACCCTAAAACCGAACACTAAACCTGAACATAAACCTAACCGAAACCCTAACCCTAACCTTAACCCTAACCCAAACCCTGACACTAACAGTAACCCTAACCTAAACCTTAACCCTAACCCTAACCCAAACCCTAACTCTAACCCTAACCCTAACCCAAACCCAAACCCTAACCTAACCCTAACCCTAACAATAACCCAAACCCTAACTCTAACTCAAACCCTAACCCTAACCCTAACCCACACCCCAACCCAAACAAAAAACCTAACCGTAATCTTCACCCAAACCATGAACCTAATCGTAACCCTAACCCTAACCCAAACCCTAACTCTAACCCTAACCCTAACCCTAACCCAAACCCTATTCCTAAACCTAACGCTAACCCTAATCCTAATCCTAACACAAACCAAACCCTAACACTAACCATAACCCTAAACCTAACACTAACCCAAACCCAAACCCTAACCCTATCCCTAACCCTAAACGAAACCCTAACTATAACCTAGAACACAAACCATAACTGTATCCCTAAACCTAACCCTAATCCTAAACCTAACCCTAAACCAAACGCACACCCTAACCCTAACCCTAATCCAAACGCTAATCCTAACCCTAACCCTAACCCTAACACTAATCCTAACCCTATCCCTAACCCAAATCCTAAACTTATCGCAAACACTCACCCTAAACCTAACCTAAACCCTAACCCTAACCCTAACACTAACCCTAACCCAAACCCAAACCCTAATACTAACACTAACCCTAACCCTAACCCTAACACTCACCCTAACCCAAACCCTAACCAAAACCTAACCCTAAACCAAAACCTAACTCTAACCCTAACCCTAACCAAACCATAACCGTAAACCTAACCCTAACCCTTACAATAACTGTAACACAAATATTAACCCTAAACCTAACCGTAACACAAACCCTAACCCTAAACCTAACCCTAACCCAAACCCTAACCCTAAACCTAACCCTAACACAAAACCTAACCCTAACCCTAACCTTAACCCTAACCTAAACCCAAATCCTAACCCTAACCCTAACCCTAAACCATACCCTAACCGTAACGCTAACCCTAACCCTAACACTAACCCTAACCCAAATATTAACCCTAAACCTAACCCTAACCCAAACCCTAACCAAAACCTAACCCTAAACCAAAACCTAACCCTAACCCTAATCCTAACCAAACCATAACCGTAACCCTAACCCTAACCCTTACAATAACTCTAACACAAATATTAACCCTAAACCTAACCGTAACACAAACCCTAACCCTAAACCTAACCCTAACAAAAAACCTAACCCTAACCCTAACCCTAACCCAAACCCTATCCCTAACCCTAACCCTAAAACTAACCCTAACCCAAACCCTAACCCTAAACCTAACCCTAACACAAAACCTAACCCTAACCCTAACCCTATCCCTAACCTAAACTCAAATCATAACCGTAACCCTAACACTAACCGATACCCTAACCGTAACGCTAACCCTAACCCTAAACCTAACCCTAACACAAAACCTAACCCTAACCCTAACCCTAACCCTAACCCAAACACTAACCCTAACCCTAACCCTAACCCTAACCCAAACATTAACCCTAAACCTAACCCTAACCCAAACCCTAACCCTAAACCTAACCCTAACCCAAACCCTAAACTTATCCCAAAACCAAACAGTAACACTAAGTCTAATCCTAACCCTAAACCTAACCCTAACCCTAACGGAAACCATAAACATAACCCTATCCCTAAACACAACCCAACCCAAACCTTAACCCTAACCCTAACCCTAAAACCGAACACTAAACCTGAACATAAACCTAAACGAAACCCTAACCCTAACCTTAACCCTAACCCAAACCCTGAAACTAACAGTAACCCTAACCTAAACCTTAACCCTAACCCTAACCCAAACCCTAACTCTAACCCTAACCCTAACCCAAACCCAAACCCTAACCTAACCCTAACCCTAACAATAACCCAAACCCTAACTCTAACGCTAACTCAAACCCTAACCCTAACCCTAACCCACACCCCAACCCAAACAAAAAACCTAACCGTAATCTTCACCCAAACCATGAACCTAATCCTAACCCTAACCCTAACCAAACCCTAACTCTAACCCTATCCCTAACCCTAACCCAAACCCTATCCCTAAACCTAACCCTAACCCTAATCCTAATCCTAACACAAACCAAACCCTAACACTAACCATAACCCTAAACCTAACACTAACCCAAACCCAAACCCTAACCCTAACCCTAAACGAAACCCTAACCATAACCAGAACACAAACCATAACTGTATCCCTAAACCTAACCCTAATCCTAAACCTAACCCTAAACCAAACGCAAACCCTAACCCTAACCCTAATCCAAACGCTAATCCTAACCCTAACCCTAACCCTAACACTAATCCTAACCCTATCCCTAACCCAAATCCTAACCTTATCGCAAACACTCACCCTAAGCCTAACCTAAACCCTAACCCTAACCCTAACACTAACCCTAACCCAAACCCAAACCCTAATACTAACACTAACCCTAACCCTAACCCTAACACTCGCCCTAACCCAAACCCTAACCAAAACCTAACCCTAAACCAAAACCTAACTCTAACCCTAACCCTAACCAAACCATAACCGTAAACCTAACCCTAACCCTTACAATAACTGTAACACAAATATTAACCCTAAACCTAACCGTAACACAAACCAGCACCCTAAACCTAACCCTAACCCAAACCCTAACCCTAAACCTAACCCTAACACAAAACCTAACCCTAACCCTAATCTTAACCCTAACCTCAACCCAAATCCTAACCCTAACCCTAACCCTAACCCATACCCTAACCGTAACCCTAACCCTAACCCTAAACCTAACCCTAACCCAAACCCTAACCCTAAACCTAACCCTAACACAAAACCTAAACCTAACCCTAACCCGAAAGCTAACCCTAATCCTAACCCTAACCCAAACACTAACCCTAACCCTAACCCTAAACCTAACCCTAACCCTAACCCAAACATTAACCCTAAACCTAACCCTAACCCAAACCCTAACCCTAAACCTAACCCTAACCCAAACCCTAACCCTATCCCAAAACCAAACACTAACCCTAAGTCTAATCCAAACCCTAAACCTAACCCTAACCCTAAAGGAACCCATAAACATAACCCTATCCCTAAACACAACCCAACCCAAACCTTAACCCTAAACCTGACGCTAACCCTAACCCTAAAAGCGAACACTAAACCTGAACATAAACCTAACCCAAACCCTAACCCTAACCTTAACTCTAATCCAAACCCTGACACTAACACTAACCCTAACCCAAACCCAAACCGTAACCTAACCCTAACCCTAACAATAACCCAAACCCTAACTCTAACGCTAACTCAAACCCTAACCCTAACCCTAACCCACACCCCAACCGAAACCCAAAACCTAACCGTAATCTTCACCCAAACCATGATCCTAATCGTAACCCTAACCCTAACCCAAACCCTGACCATAACCCTAACCCTAACCTTAACCCTAACACAAACCCTAACCCTAACCCTAACCCTAATCCTAAAACTAACCCAAACCCTAACACTAAACCTAACCCTAACCCAAACCCTAACTCTAACCCTAACCCTAACCCAAACCCAAACCCTAACCTAACCCTAACCCTAACAATAACCCAAATCCTAACTCTAACGCTAACTCAAACCCTAACCCTAACCCTAACCCACACCCCAACCGAAACCCAAAACCTAACCGTAATCTTCACCCAAACCATGAACCTAATCGTAACCCTAACCCTAACCCAAACCCTGAGCATAACCATAACCCTAACCCTAACCCTAACACAAACCCTAACCCTAACCCTAACCCTAATCCTAAAACTAACCCAAACCCTAACACTAACCCTAACCCTAACCCAAACCCTAACTCTAACCCTAAACCTAACCCAAACCCAACCCCTAAACCTAAACCTAACCCTAACCCTAACCCTAACCTAAACCCAAATCCTAACCCTAACCCTATCCCTAACCCTAACCCTAACCCTAACCCTAATCCTAACGCAACCCAAACCCAAACCCTAGCCCTAACCCTAACCCTAACCGAAGCCCCAACCACAACCAGAGCACAAACCACAACACTATCCCTAAACCTAACCCTAACCCTAAACCTAACCCTAAACCAAACGCACACCCTAACCCTAACCCTAATCCAAACGCTAACCCTAACCCTAACACTAACCTTACACTAATCCTAACCCTATCCCTAACCCAAATGTTAACCTTATCGCAAACACTCACCCTAAACCTAACCTAAAACCTAACCCTAACCCTAACACTAACCCTAACCCAAACCCAAACCCTAATCCGAACACTAACCCTAACGCTAACCCTAACACTCACCCTAACCCAAACAGAAACCCTAAACCTAACCCTAACCCTAACTCAAACGCCAACCCTAACCCTAACTCTAATACAAACCCTAACCCTAACCCTAATCCTAACCCAACCCTAACCCAAACCATAACCCTAATCCTAATCCTAACCCTAAAACTAAACCTAACCCTAACCCAAACACTAACCCTAACCCTAACCCAAACCCTAACCCTAACCCAAACCCTAACCCTAAACCTAACCCTAAATCAAACCCTAACCCTAAACCTAAACCTAACAGAAACCCTAAACCTAACCCTAAACCTAACCCTCACCCAAACCCTAACCCTAATACTAACATTAACCCTAACCCTAACCCTAACCCAAACTCTAACCGTAACCCTAACCCTAACCCTATCCCTAACCCTAACACTAACCCTAACCCAAATATTAACCCTAAACCTAACCCTAACCCAAACTCAAACCCTAACCCTAATCCTAACTCTAATACAAACCCTAACCCTAACCTTAATAGTAACCCAACCCTACACCAAACCATAACCCTAATCCTAATCCTAACCCTAAAACTAAACCTAACCCTAACCCTAACCCTAACCCTAACCCAAACTCTAACCGTAACCCTAACCCTAACCCTATCCCTAACCCTAACACTAACCCTAACCCAAATATTAACCCTAAACCTAACCCTAACCCAAACCCTAACCAAAACCTAACCCTAAACCAAAACCTAACCCTAACCCTAACCCTAACCCTAACCCTAACCCTTACAATAACTCTAACACAAATATTAACCCTAAACCTAACCGTAACACAAACCCTAACCCTAAACCTAACCCTTACCCAAACCCTAACCCTAAACCTAACCCTAACACAAAATCTAACCATAACCCTAACGGAAACCATAAACATAACCCTCTCCCTAAACACAACAAAACCCAAACCTTCACCCTAAACCTGACCTTAACCCTAACACTAAAACCGAACACTAAACCTGAACATAAACCTAACCAAAAACCTAACCCTAAAATTAACCCTAACCCAAACCCTGACACTAACAGTAACCCTAACCTAAACCTTAACCCTTACCCTAACCCAAACCCTAACTCTAACCCTAACCCTAACCCAAACCCAAACCCTAACCTAACCCTAACCCTAACAATAACCCAAACCCTAACTCTAACCCTAACCCTAACCCAAACCCAAACCCTAACCTAACCCTAACCCTAACAATAACCCAAACCCTAACTCTAACGCTAACTCAAACCCTAACCCTAACAATAACCCACACGACAACCCAAACCCAAAACCTAACCCTAACCCTAACCCTAACCCTAACCCAAACCCTATCCCTAACCCTAACCCTAACCCTAATCCTAATCCTAACGCAAACCAAACCCTAACACTAACCATAACCCTAAACCTAACCCTAACCCAAACCCAAACCCTAACGCTAACCCTAACCCTAAACGAAACCCTAACCATAACCAGAACACAAACTATAACTGTATCCCTAAACCTAACCCTAATCCTAAACCTAACTCTAAACCAAACGCACACCCTAACCCTAACTCTAATCCAAACGCTAATCCTAACCCTAAGCCTAACCCTAACACTAATCCTAACCCTATCCCTAACCCAAATCCTAACCTTATCGCAAACACTCACCCTAAACCTAACCTAAACCCTAACCCTAACCCTAACACTAACCCTAACCCAAACTCAAACCCTAATCCTAACAATAACCCTAACCCTAACCCTAACACTCACCCTAACCCAAACGGAAACCTTAAACCTAACCCTAACCCTAACTCAAACCCTAACCCTAACCCTAACTCTAATACAAACCCTAACCCTAACCCTAATCCTAACCCAACCCTAACCCAAAACATAACCCTAATCCTAATACTAACCCTAAAACTAAACCTAACCCTAACTCAAACACTAACCCTAAACCTAACCCAAACCCTAACCCTAACCCAAACCCTAACCCTAAACCTAACCCTAATCCAAACCCTAACCCCAAACCTAAACCTAACACAAACCCTAACCCTAACCCTAACCCTAACCCTAACCATCACCCAAACACTTACCCTAATAGTAACATTAACCCTAAACCTAACCCTAACCCAAACTCTAACCGTAACCCTAACCCTAACCCTATCCCTAACCCTAACACTAACCCTAACCCAAATATTAACCCTAAACCTAAACCTAACCCAAACCCTAACCAAAACCATAACCCTAATCCTAATCGTAACCCTAAAACTAAACCTAACCCTAACCCAAACACTAACCCTAAACCTAACCCTAACCCTAACCCAAACCCTAACTCTAACCCTAACCCTAACCCAAACCCAAACCCTAACCTAACCCTAACCCTAACAATAACCCAAACCCTAACTCTAACGCTAACTCAAACCCTAACCCTAACCCTAACCCACACCCCAACCCAAACAAAAAACCTAACCGTAATCTTCACCCAAACCATGAACCTAATCGTAACCCTAACCCTAACCAAACCCTAACTCTAACCCTTTCCCTAACCCTAACCCAAACCCTATCCCTAAACCTAACCCTAACCCTAATCCTAATCCTAACACAAACCAAACCCTAACACTAACCATAACCCTAAACCTAACACTAACCCAAACCCAAACCCTAACCCTAACCCTAAACGAAACCCTAACCATAACCAGAACACAAACCATAACTGTATCCCTAAACCTAACCCTAATCCTAAACCTAACCCTAAACCAAACGCAAACCCTAACCCTAACCCTAATCCAAACGCTAATCCTAACCCTAACCCTAACCCTAACACTAATCCTAACCCTATCCCTAACCCAAATCCTAACCTTATCGCAAACACTCACCCTAAGCCTAACCTAAACCCTAACCCTAACCCTAACACTAACCCTAACCCAAACCCAAACCCTAATACTAACACTAACCCTAACCCTAACCCTAACACTCGCCCTAACCCAAACCCTAACCAAAACCTAACCCTAAACCAAAACCTAACTCTAACCCTAACCCTAACCAAACCATAACCGTAAACCTAACCCTAACCCTTACAATAACTGTAACACAAATATTAACCCTAAACCTAACCGTAACACAAACCAGCACCCTAAACCTAACCCTAACCCAAACCCTAACCCTAAACCTAACCCTAACACAAAACCTAACCCTAACCCTAATCTTAACCCTAACCTCAACCCAAATCCTAACCCTAACCCTAACCCTAACCCATACCCTAACCGTAACCCTAACCCTAACCCTAAACCTAACCCTAACCCAAACCCTAACCCTAAACCTAACCCTAACACAAAACCTAAACCTAACCCTAACCCGAAAGCTAACCCTAACCCTAACCCTAACCCAAACACTAACCCTAACCCTAACCCTAAACCTAACCCTAACCCTAACCCAAACATTAACCCTAAACCTAACCCTAACCCAAACCCTAACCCTAAACCTAACCCTAACCCAAACCCTAACCCTATCCCAAAACCAAACACTAACCCTAAGTCTAATCCAAACCCTAAAGCTAGCCCTAACCCTAAAGGAACCCATAAACATAACCCTATCCCTAAACACAACCCAACCCAAACCTTAACCCTAAACCTGACGCTAACCCTAACCCTAAAAGCGAACACTAAACCTGAACATAAACCTAACCCAAACCCTAACCCTAACCTTAACTCTAATCCAAACCCTGACACTAACACTAACCCTAACCCAAACCCAAACCGTAACCTAACCCTAACCCTAACAATAACCCAAACCCTAACTCTAACGCTAACTCAAACCCTAACCCTAACCCTAACCCACACCCCAACCGAAACCCAAAACCTAACCGTAATCTTCACCCAAACCATGATCCTAATCGTAACCCTAACCCTAACCCAAACCCTGACCATAACCCTAACCCTAACCTTAACCCTAACACAAACCCTAACCCTAACCCTAACCCTAATCCTAAAACTAACCCAAACCCTAACACTAAACCTAACCCTAACCCAAACCCTAACTCTAACCCTAACCCTAACCCAAACCCAAACCCTAACCTAACCCTAACCCTAACAATAACCCAAATCCTAACTCTAACGCTAACTCAAACCCTAACCCTAACCCTAACCCACACCCCAACCGAAACCCAAAACCTAACCGTAATCTTCACCCAAACCATGAACCTAATCGTAACCCTAACCCTAACCCAAACCCTGAGCATAACCATAACCCTAACCCTAACCCTAACACAAACCCTAACCCTAACCCTAACCCTAATCCTAAAACTAACCCAAACCCTAACACTAACCCTAACCCTAACCCAAACCCTAACTCTAACCCTAAACCTAACCCAAACCCAACCCCTAAACCTAAACCTAACCCTAACCCTAACCCTAACCTAAACCCAAATCCTAACCCTAACCCTATCCCTAACCCTAACCCTAACCCTAACCCTAACCCTAATCCTAACGCAACCCAAACCCAAACCCTAACCCTAACCCTAACCCTAACCGAAACCCTAACCATAACCAGAACACAAACCATAACTCTATCCCTAAACCTAACCCTAACCCTAAACCTAACCCTAAACCAAACGCACACCCTAACCCTAACCCTAATCCAAACGCTAACCCTAACCCTAACACTAACCTTACACTAATCCTAACCCTATCCCTAACCCAAATCTTAACCTTATCGCAAACACTCACCCTAAACCTAACCTAAAACCTAACCCTAACCCTAACACTAACCCTAACCCAAACCCAAACCCTAATCCGAACACTAACCCTAACGCTAACCCTAACACTCACCCTAACCCAAACAGAAACCCTAAACCTAACCCTAACCCTAACTCAAACGCCAACCCTAACCCTAACTCTAATACAAACCCTAACCCTAACCCTAATCCTAACCCAACCCTAACCCAAACCATAACCCTAATCCTAATCCTAACCCTAAAACTAAACCTAACCCTAACCCAAACACTAACCCTAACCCTAACCCAAACCCTAACCCTAACCCAAACCCTAACCCTAAACCTAACCCTAAATCAAACCCTAACCCTAAACCTAAACCTAACAGAAACCCTAAACCTAACCCTAAACCTAACCCTCACCCAAACCCTAACCCTAATACTAACATTAACCCTAACCCTAACCCTAACCCAAACTCTAACCGTAACCCTAACCCTAACCCTATCCCTAACCCTAACACTAACCCTAACCCAAATATTAACCCTAAACCTAACCCTAACCCAAACTCAAACCCTAACCCTAATCCTAACTCTAATACAAACCCTAACCCTAACCTTAATAGTAACCCAACCCTACACCAAACCATAACCCTAACCCTAACCGTAAAGCTAAACCTAAACATAACCCTAACCCTAACCCTAACCCTAACCCAAACTCTAACCGTAACCCTAACCCTAACCCTATCCCTAACCCTAACACTAACCCTAACCCAAATATTAACCCTAAATCTAACCCTAACCCAAACCCTAACCAAAACCTAACCCTAAACCAAAACCTAACCCTAACCCTAACCCTAACCCTAACCCTAACCCTAACCCTTACAATAACTCTAACACAAATATTAACCCTAAACCTAACCGTAACACAAACCCTAACCCTAAACCTAACCCTTACCCAAACCCTAACCCTAAACCTAACCCTAACACAAAATCTAACCATAACCCTAACGGAAACCATAAACATAACCCTCTCCCTAAACACAACAAAACCCAAACCTTCACCCTAAACCTGACCTTAACCCTAACACTAAAACCGAACACTAAACCTGAACATAAACCTAACCAAAAACCTAACCCTAAAATTAACCCTAACCCAAACCCTGACACTAACAGTAACCCTAACCTAAACCTTAACCCTTACCCTAACCCAAACCCTAACTCTAACCCTAACCCTAACCCAAACCCAAACCCTAACCTAACCCTAACCCTAACAATAACCCAAACCCTAACTCTAACCCTAACCCTAACCCAAACCCAAACCCTAACCTAACCCTAACCCTAACAATAACCCAAACCCTAACTCTAACGCTAACTCAAACCCTAACCCTAACAATAACCCACACGACAACCCAAACCCAAAACCTAACCCTAACCCTAACCCTAACCCTAACCCAAACCCTATCCCTAACCCTAACCCTAACCCTAATCCTAATCCTAACGCAAACCAAACCCTAACACTAACCATAACCCTAAACCTAACCCTAACCCAAACCCAAACCCTAACGCTAACCCTAACCCTAAACGAAACCCTAACCATAACCAGAACACAAACTATAACTGTATCCCTAAACCTAACCCTAATCCTAAACCTAACTCTAAACCAAACGCACACCCTAACCCTAACTCTAATCCAAACGCTAATCCTAACCCTAAGCCTAACCCTAACACTAATCCTAACCCTATCCCTAACCCAAATCCTAACCTTATCGCAAACACTCACCCTAAACCTAACCTAAACCCTAACCCTAACCCTAACACTAACCCTAACCCAAACTCAAACCCTAATCCTAACAATAACCCTAACCCTAACCCTAACACTCACCCTAACCCAAACGGAAACCTTAAACCTAACCCTAACCCTAACTCAAACCCTAACCCTAACCCTAACTCTAATACAAACCCTAACCCTAACCCTAATCCTAACCCAACCCTAACCCAAAACATAACCCTAATCCTAATACTAACCCTAAAACTAAACCTAACCCTAACTCAAACACTAACCCTAAACCTAACCCAAACCCTAACCCTAACCCAAACCCTAACCCTAAACCTAACCCTAATCCAAACCCTAACCCCAAACCTAAACCTAACACAAACCCTAACCCTAACCCTAACCCTAACCCTAACCATCACCCAAACACTTACCCTAATAGTAACATTAACCCTAAACCTAACCCTAACCCAAACCCTAACCGTAACCCTAACCGTAGCCCTATCCCTAACCCTAACACTAACCCTAACCCAAATATTAACCCTAAACCTAAACCTAACCCAAACCCTAACCAAAACCATAACCCTAATCCTAATCGTAACCCTAAAACTAAACCTAACCCTAACCCAAACACTAACCCTAAACCTAACCCTAACCCTAACCCAAACCCTAACCTAACAATAACCCAAACCCTAACCCTAACACTAACTCAAACCCTAACCCTAACCCTAACGCACACCCCAACCCAAACCCTAAACCTAACCGTAACCTTCACCCAAACCATGAACCTAATCGTAACCCTAACCCTTAACCAAACCCTGACCATAACCCTAACCCTAACCCTAACCCTCACACTAACCCTAACACAAACCCTGACTATAACCATAACCCTACCCCTAACCGAAACCCTAACCATAACCAAAACACAAACCATAACTCTATCCCTAAAACTAACCCTAACCCTAAACCTAAACCTAAACCAAACTCACACCCTAACCCTAACCCTAAGCCAAACGCTAACCCTAACCCTAACCCTAACCCTAACACTAATCCTAACCCAATCCCTAACCAAAATCTTAACCTTATCGCAAACACTCACCCTAAACCTAACCTAAACCCTAACCCTAACCCTAACACTAACCATAACCCAAACCCAAACCCTAACCCGAAAACTAACCCTAACCCTAACCCTATCACTCACCTTAACCCAAACGGGAACCCTAAACCTAACCCTAACCCTAACTCAAACCCTAACCCTAACCCTAATCCTAACCCAACCCTAACCCAAACCATAACCCTAATCCTAATCCTAACCCTAAAACTAAACCTAACCCTAACCCAAACACTAAACCTAAACCTAACCCAAACCCTAACCCTAACCCTAACCCCAAACCTAAACCTAACACAAACCCTAACCCTAACCCTAAGCCTAACCTTAACCCTCACCCCAACCCTAACCCTAATACTAACATTAACCCTAACCCTAACCCTAACCCAAACTCTAACCGTAACCCTAACCATAACCCTATCCCTAACCCTAACACTAACTCTAACCCAAATATTAACCCTAAACCAAACCCTAACTCAAACCTTTAACCAAAACCTAACCCTAAACCAAAACCTAATTCTAACCCTAACCCTAACCCTAACCAAACCATAACCGTAACCCTAACCCTAACCCTTACAATAACTCTAACACAAATATTAACCCTAAACCTAACCGTAACACAAACCCTAACCCTAAACCTAACCCTTACCCAAACCCTAACGCTAAACCTAACCCTAACACAAAATCTAACCCTAAACCTAACCCTAACCGTAAGCTAAACCCAAATCCTAACCCTAACCCTAACCCTAACCCATACCCTAACCGTAACCCTAAACCTAACCCTAAACCTAAGCCTAACACAAACCCTAACCCTAAACCTAACCCTAACACAAAACCTAACCATAACCCTAACCCTAACCCTAACACTAATCCTAACCCTATGCCTAACCCAAATCCTAACCTTATCGCAAACACTCACCCTAAACCTAACCTAAACCCTAACCCTAAACCTAACACTAACCCTAACCCAAACCCAAACCCTAATCCTAACACTAACCCTAACCCTAAACCTAACACTCACCCTAACCCAAACGGAAACCCTAAACCTAACCCTAACCCTAACTCAAACCCTAACCCTAACCCTAACTCTAATACAAACCCTAACCCTAACCCTAATAGTAACCCAACCCTACCCCAAACCATAACCCTAATCCTAATCCTAACCCTAAAACTAAACCTAACCCTAACCAAACACTAACCCTAACCCTAACCCAAACCCTAAACCTAACCCAAACCCTAACCCTAAACCTACCCCTAACCCAAACCCTAACTCTAAACCTAACCCTAACACAAACCCTAACCCTAACCCTAACCCTAACCCTAACCCTAACCCTAACCCAAACCCTAACCCTAATACTAACATTAACCCTAACCCTAACCCTAACCCAAACTCTAACCGTAACTCTAACCCTAACCGTATCCCTAACCCTAACACTAACCCTAACCCAAATATTAACCGTAAACCTAACCCTAACCCAAGCCCTAACCAAAACCTAACCCTAAACCAAAACCTAACCCTAACCCTAACCCTAACCAATCCATAACCGTAACCCTAACCCTAACCCTTACAATAACTCTAACACAAATATTAACCCTAAACCTAACCGTAACACTAACCCTAACCCTAAACCTAACCCTAACAAAAAACCTAACCCTAACCCTAACCCTAACCCAAACCCTATCCCTAACCCTTACCCTAAACCTAACCCTAACCCAAACCCTAACCCTAAACCTAACCCTAACACAAAACCTAACCCTAAACCTAACCCTAACCTAAACCCAAATCCTAAACCTAACCCTAACCCTAACCGATACCCTAACCGTAACCCTAACCCTAACCCTAAACCTAAGCCTAACACAAAATCTAACCCTAACCCTAACCCTAACCCTAACCCTAACCCTTACCCTAACCCAAACACTAACCCTAATCCTAACCCTAACCCTAACCCTAACCCTAACCCAAACATTACCCGTAAACCTAACCCTAACACAAACCCTAACCCTAAACCCAACCCTAACCCAAACCCTAACCCTATCCCAAAACCAAACACTAACACTAAGTCTAATCCTAACCCTAAACCTAACCCTAACCCTAACGGAAACCATAAACATAACCCTATCCCTAAACACAACCCAACCCAAACTTTCACCCTAAACCTGACCCTAACCCTAACCCTAAAACCGAACACTAAACCTGAACATAAACCTAACCCAAACCCTAACCCTAACCATAACCCTAACCCAAACCCTGACACTAACAGTAACCCTAACCTAAAAATTAACCCATACCATAAACCAACCCCTAACTCTAACCCTAACCCTAACCCAAACCCAAACCCTAATCTAACCCTAACCCTAACAATAACCCAATCCCTAACTCTAACGCTAACTCAAACCCTAAACCTAACAATAACCCACACGACAACCCAAACCCAAAACCTAACCATAATTTCACCCAAACCATGAACCTAATCTTAACCCTAACCCTAACCCAAACCGAAACCCTAACCCTAAACCTAACCCTAACCCAAACCCTAACCCTAACCCTAACCCTAACCCAAAACCTATCCCTAACCCTAAACCTAACCCTAATCCTAATCCTAACGCAAACCAAACCCTAACACTAACCATAACTCTAAACCTAACCCTAACCCAAACCCAAACCCTAACCCTAACCCTAACCCTAAACGAAACCCTAACCATAACCAGAACACAAACCATAACTGTATCCCTAAACCTAACCCTAATCCTAAACCTAACCCTAAACCAAACGCACACCCTAACCCTAACCCTAATCCAAACGCTAATCCTGACCCTAAGCCTAACCCTAACACTAATCCTAACCCTATCCCTAACCCAAATCCTAACCTTATCGCAAACACTCACCCTAAACCTAACCTAAACCCTAACCCTAACCCTAACACTAACCCTAACCCAAACCCAAACCCTAATCCTAACACTAATCCTAAACCTAACCCTAACACTCACCCTAACCCAAACGGAAACCTTAAACCTAACCCTAACCCTAACTCAAACCCTAACCCTAACCCTAACTCTAATACAAACCCTAACCCTAACCCTAATCCTAACCCCAACCCAAACCCAAACCATAACCCTAATCCTAATCGTAACCCTAAAACTAAACCTAACCCTAACCCAAACACTAACCCTAACCTTAACCCTAACCCTAACCCAAACCCTAACCTAACCCTATCCCTAACAATAACCCAAACCATAACCCTAACACTAACTCAAACCCTAACCCTAACGCACACCCCAACCCAAACCCAAAACCTAACCGTAACCTTCACCCAAACCATGAACCTAATCGTAACCCTAACCCTAACCCAAACCCTGACCATAACCCTAACCCTAACACAAACCCTAACACAAACCCTGACCATAACCCTAACCATAACCCTAACCGAAACCCTAACCATAACCAGAACACAAACCATAACTCTATCCCTAAAAATAACCCTAACCCTAAACCTAACCCTAAACCAAACGCAAACCCTAACCCTAACCCTAAGCCAAACGCTAACCCTAACCCTAACCCTAACCCTAAAACTAATCCTAACCCTATCCCTAACCCAAATCTTAACCTTATCGCAAACACTCACCCTAAACCTAACCTAAAACCTAACCCTAACCCTAAAACTAACCATAACCCAAACCCAAACCCTAATCCGAACACTAACCCTAAACCTAACCCTATCACTCACCTTAACCCAAACGGAAACCCTAAACCTAACCCTAACCCTAACCCTAACCCAAACCCTAACCCTAAACCTAACCCTAATCCAAACCCTAACCCCAAACCTAAACCTAACACAAACCCTAACCCTAACCCTAACCCTAACCCTAACCCTCACCCAAACCCTAACCCTAATACTAACATTAACCCTAACCCTAACCCTAACCCAAACTCTAACCGTAACCCTACCCCTAACCCTATCCCTAACCCTAACACTAACTCTAACCCAAATATTAACCCTAAACCTAACCCTAACCCAAACCCTAACCAAAACCTAACCCTAAACCAAAACCTAACCCTAACCCTAACCCTAACCCTAACCAAACCATAACCGTAACCCTAACCCTAACCCTTACAATAACTCTAACACAAATATTAACCCTAAACCTAACCGTAACACAAACCCTAACCCTAAACCTAACCCTTACCCAAACCCTAACCCTAAAACTAACCCTAACACAAAACCTAACCCTAACCCTAACCCTAACCCTAACACTAATCCTAACCCTATGCCTAACCCAAATCCTAACCTTATCGCAAACACTCACCCTAAACCTAACCTAAAGCCTAACCCTAAACCTAACACTAACCCTAACCCAAACCCAAACCCTAATCCTAACACTAACCCTAACCCTAAATCTAACACTCACCCTAACCCAAACGGAAACCCTAAACCTAACCCTAACCCTAACTCAAACCCTAACCCTAACTCTAACTCTAATACAAACCCTAACCCTAACCCTAATAGTAACCCAACCCTACCCCAAACCATAACCCTAATCCTAATCCTAACCCTAAAACTAAACCTAACCCTAACCAAACACTAACCCTAACCCTAACCCAAACCCTAACCCTAACCCAAACCCTAACCCTAAACCTACCCCTAACCCAAACCCTAACTCTAAATCTAACCCTAACACAAACCCTAACCCTAACCCTAACCCTAACCCTAACCCAAACCCTAACCCTAATACTAACATTAACCCTAACCCTAACCCTAACCCAAACTCTAACCGTAACCCAGCCCTAACCCTATCCCTAACCCTAACACTAACCCTAACCCAAATATTAACCCTAAACCTAACCCTAACCCAAACCCTAACCAAAACCTAACACTAAACCAAAACCTAACCCTAACCCTAACCCTAACCAATCCATAACCGTAACCCTAACCCTAACCCTTACAATAACTCTAACACAAATATTAACCCTAAACCTAACCGTAACACTAACCCTAACCCTAAACCTAACCCTAACAAAAAACCTAACCCTAACCCTAACCCTAACCCAAACCCTATCCCTAACCCTTACCCTAAACCTAACCCTAACCCAAACCCTAACCCTAAACCTAACCCTAACACAAAACCTAACCCTAAACCTAACCCTAACCTAAACCCAAATCCTAACCCTAACCCTAACCCTAACCGTAACCCTAACCCTAACCCTAACCTAACCCTAACCCAAACCCAAACCCTAACCCTAACCCTAACCCTTACCGAAACCCTAACCATAACCAGAACACAAACCATAACTCTATCCCTAAACCTAACCCTAACCCTAAACCTAACCCTAAACCAAACGCACACCCTAACCCTAACCCTAATCCAAGCGCTAATCCTAACCTAACCCTAACCCTAACACTAATCCTAAACCTATTCCTAAACCAAATCCTAACCTTATCGCAAACACTCACCCTAAACCTAACCTAAACCCTAACCCTAACCCTAACACTAACCCTAAGCCAAACCCAAACCCTAATCCTAACACTAACCCTAACCCTAACCCTAACACTCACCCTAACCCAAACGAAAACCCTAAACCTAACCCTAACTCTAACTCAAACCCTAATCCTAACCCTAACTCTAATACAAACCCTAACCCTAACCCTAATCCTAACCCCAACCCTAACCCAAACCATAACCCTAATCCTAATCGTAACCCTAAATCTAACCCTAACCCAAACCCTAACCAAAACCTAACCCTAAACCAAAACCTAACCCTAACCCTAACCAAACCATAACCGTAACCCTAACCCTAACCCTTACAATAACTCTAACACAAATATTAACCCTAAACCTAACCGTAACACAAACCCTAACCCTAAAGTTAACCCTAACACAAACCCTAATCCTAAACCTAACCCTAACACAAAACCTAACCTAAACCTAACCCTAACCCTAACCTAAACCCAAATCCTAACCCCAACCCTAACCCTAACCCAAACCCTAACCCCAACCCCTACCCCAACCCTAACCCCTACCCCAAACACGAACCCTAACCCAAACCCTAACCCTAACCCAAACATTAACCCTAACCCTAACCCTAACCCTAAACCTAACCCTAACCCAAACCCTAACCCTAAACCTAACCCTAACACAAAACCTAACCCTAACCCTAATCCTAACCCTAACCCTAACCCAAACACAAACCCTAACCCTAACCCTAACCTTAACCCAAACCCAACCCCTAACCCTAACCCTAACCCAAAACCTAACCCTAAAACTAATCCTAACCCTAACCCAAACATTAACCCTAAAACTAACACTAACCCAAACCCTTACCCTAAACCTAACCCTAACTCAAACCCTAACCCTATCCCAAAACCAAACATTAACCCTAAGTCTAATCCTAACCCTAAACCTAACCCTAACCCTAACGGAACCCATAAACATAACCCTATCCGAAACACAACCCAACCCAAACCTTAACCCTAAACCTGA